>CM021769.1:5166615-5198526 GCA_011076525.1 Nettapus auritus | reverse complement strand
TGGGCACGCTCAGCTATGTGCCGGAAGAACTTCATCTCTGCCACAGCACAGCTCTGTGGCCAGGTTGTGCATGGGGTCGGATGTTCTCTTTGTGTCTTCCTGAGTAAAACCACCACAACCCCACAGCTGGGCAGTTTACCATGCTGGACTGTCTGGCACAGCAGCCTTTAGCTCCTGCATACTACAGCTCAGTGACAGCTCAGTGACTAGAGCTTTTAGCTCTGTGACAGCCAGCGCAAAGGCAAGTGACCAGCTGCAGCATTTTCTTCACTCATGGAAATCAGCCCATTTCCTTGACAGTTGATAGTTATCCACAGGAATTTGGCTATGCAGGTCCTAAATAGCAAATTAGGAAGTCTGAAGATCGCTGTTGAAGAACGCTTTAGTAAAGTGTATAATAGCTTGGCATAAGATCACAGAATAATAAACAAAATGACTCATATTAGGAGACTGAATGTTCTGTCCATGGTTATGAGTAACAGATATTTATAGGAGAAAGTGTAAGAAAGTGTAAAAATGAGGGTCATCTAATAGTCTAATCTAATAGTCCGAAGCACAACAGGAAGTACAACCACAATCACATGGCCAGGCATTTCCATGGCAACTGATAACATTTTCCATTAACCTGGAGTTAAATTTCAGACTATAATGAACGTAAGGCCAGAGAATGCATGAGGATGCAGCAAAATAGCTAATGCCATATGTAGAAAAGTGGTATGTTTTTACTGTGGGTATGGTGGGAGCAGGAGGGAGTGAGAGCAGGACTGGAATAGGGAAGCCTTGTCCCAGCACGTTGTCATGGACAGGAAATGCTCTCTGCCCTCCATTATCACTGGATCTCACTGCGTGGATTTCCCTGCAATGGTCTTGGTAAATAATGCAGATGTGAGAAATTGCATCACTGTTCTTTCCCTGGTCCCATAACTGCGTCATTGGTCTGTCCTGGCTTTAGAACAAAAGGCATTAACTACCTTACCAGATATGCTGCCTCCATGATTACCAGAGCCCTGGCCAGCCCTTCTGGGTCTTCCTCTTACCCTGCCCATGGCCCAGGAGCCCATTTCAGCCTAACTCCATTTCAGTTCAGCCCATGGTTGTCATTCCCTGCCCCAGCAATGCTGCAGGTCGTCAGACTTCAGCTCCCTGCAGCCCTGCTGAGCCAGGTCCACCGGCGGGCCAATGTCCCAGCCCATCCTCAGTCTCTCCCTTTCTCTGTGGCCCTGCCTGACTGCCTGTGAACATGACTCTGAGCTGTAGATTGTCCTCCTGCCTTGAACTCGTCCTGCCCTGTCACTTTGAACCTGCTTTACAACCTGCAGGCATGGCTGAACCTGTCAAGGATCTCCACAGCTCCCCTGCTCCCTGGCTGGGAGCAGTGGGATGGGTGTTAGCACACCCAGCTCCCAGCTCCCAGTCCCTCAGGTTGCTGCTGGCCCTCACTGCACCCCAGCACAAGTGTCAATGGCACCATAATACCTAGGTTCTTCTGCAGGTCCTTGCCAGGAAGCTATACCCAAGACATGCACAGCATTTGCATCCTAATCCTGGCACAATGACTCGGGGGATATAAGAGAAAAGCTGTCTCACCTGCAACTTGTTTTGATTAACTAGCATTGAGGAGGGTTGTATTAACTAGCGTCTAGGCAGGATGTATTTATGATCTTCCAGTGCACAGGGATAATGGTAGCTTCTTCATCAGACAGACTGTCTCCATGTACCTTCCCAGCTATCTAGCCAGGTTATTACTCAGCTTATGAAACAGGTATGAGGTGCCAGCATCAGCCCCTGGCTGAAGGATTGCCCTTTTCTTTCTCCCCCAAAGCCCTTTATATCTGAAGATCCCAGCTGTGAGCAGGTACTGTGCTTTCCCTCCCTTTTTCCCTCTACAAGTTTCCACCCAAGCATGAACGAGATGTTGTGTGATGGGACACTCCTCTCATGTCAGGACAATCTGTAGTGACTGTTAAAGAATCACAGGCAGGTATGAAGAAACAAAGCTGATGTTCCTGAATTCCCTGCACAAGAACTAGACAAAAACAAATGTCACTGGCCTTTAGAATACTTTCTTGAGGTCAGGGACTTTTGGGGATGCATGAACAAATAGTAAACCTGCTGTTTCAGGGATGGGGTTAAAAGGAAAGTCATCTTATTATATCTCATGCTCTTCAAAGAGAGCATGAGAAGGACATGGTTTCCTGTCACCTTCCTTACTCACCCTGCTTAAACAACTGCAAATGAATTCAATGTCAAAATTCTCAGCACCTTCCATGAGTCTCATGTTTTTTCTTCTGTTTTCCCTTCAGATATACTGAGGAAATAATCCCTCTGTGTTACCTGCATGTCTGCAGACGAAGAAATATTGCATTTGCACATGTAAAGGGATTTGTTTAATCTAACAGCTGGGAGTCTGAAAGGTAAAGCCACAGGTGCCCTTATTTGTTTAGAATTAGTTGAGATCTGAGGAAGAAACACACCTTCAACACTGTAATTTCAAAAGAAGTGAAAGGAAATGTGACACATCCTGTTTCTACAAACCCTTTTCCAGTAACTTTAAAGAAAATCTTTACACTTTTGAGGTTTTGCAAAGCTATTTACCTCCCTTCATAGTTTTCCTGTTTTCCTCTGAGGTAAAACAGATATATGTGTGAAAGGACAACCTGCACTTGACAGAGTGGAGCCATCTGCCATTTCTTGATTTCTGCACCAGCTCTGCAAAGCTAATCTCAGAGTCTCTGCATTTGCTTCTATTTTCAAACTTGGTAGGAACACAAGGACCTGAAGAGCAGAATAGATGGCACATTTAAATTCTTTGTCAAAGGCTGATTTGTTTTGGTGTTTCTTATGATTAAAATCAGACATCTGTTGAACTAACAGAAATTGTGCACAAAGCAAATGAATAGAATGGAAAATCTAAGGTCAAGCAAGTTAACATGAATGTCTATGAATGGCCACGGTACAGCCAAGCTCAGATCTTTCTGGTATGTGTTCCAAAGTCAGAATATTCATTCAAGGACTCTGCTCTCCCATCCTACAAATTCCTCTCAACCACAGCAAACCTCTAATTGAAGCTGATTGGAACAAGCTCTGACACTTACATAGGCCGGTTTCCAACAAATGGGAATCATTCTTCTGAAATCAGTATAGGCTACATTACTGTAGGTAGCTAGCAGTGGTACGGCCAAGCATTTCTTCGTGAGAAATTAAGTCTGTCTTTCAAGATGTTCTCTCAAACACAGGAAGTCATGGACAACTCGTAATTTTTAAACCAGAGACAGAAGACCAGACAGAAGGTCTGGGGGACCTTGGTCTGAGAATCCCCATAAGAGAAGACTTAAAGCATTTAAACAGTACACAGAGGGTTTATTAGATTCCATTGGAGATCTCTTAGATTGGTGGGGAGATGGGAGATTGGTGTGCGTTCAACGTATAGGAGATATATCAAAACTTCATAGAAGCCACAAGTTAAATAAGAAGTCCTGACAATGGTGAAGTAGGGAGAAGTCATACTCCAAGTCCAGACCAATGAGTATGAGCTTTGGAGTAGGTCTCTTGGTACTTTCATGCGCACAGGGAATGAGTCATCATCATCCTCTTGGAAAGGCAGAGATTTTTAGCCACTGAGTGGCTCTCCTAAGAGAGACAAGTGTTCCATGGGAAGCACTCCAGGGAATGATTAGGGAAACAATCCAGGCAGCCTCATAATCATCAGCATCAGTGATTGTCTGCAGGCAAAGACTCTTCCATACTTGTCATCTGGTCATGTCAGAAAATAAAAATAAAGACTAGGAATTAATTAAGAAATGCAGACTGTTGGGTAATCTACTGTTCCTGCCACTTGAGAGACAAATGGGCAGGCCATGTCAGGTGACAACATTATGCCAGCCTCTTGGTATGCCTTAAAATATGGGAAGAACTTCAAAACTGCCATGACTTTTCAAATATGATGGAGAAAGGTATGGCAACACCCTCAGACCCTCAGGACCCTGGAATGCAGGTCATCAGGCCCCATAGACTTGTACCTGTTCAATTTCATCAGGTGTTCTTGAACCTGTTTGCTTACAGTGGGATGGACTTTGCTGCCCCAGCTCCCACCTAGAGGTTCAGGGACTCGAGAGATTTGGGAAGCCTGACTGACATTGAAGACTGAGATAAAGAACTTGTTGAGTTCCTCAGGCTTCTTTATGTCTGTCACTACTTCTTCCTTCTCATTTACTGGAGGGGGTGTATTCTCCTCGGCCTTTCTTTTCTAGCCAGTGCACCTACAGAATCCCTTCTTGTTATTCTTGGCATCCCTTACCAAGCTCAGTTATATCTGTGCTTTGGCTTTCCTGATCTCCTCCCTGCACATCTGGACAGCATCCCCATCCTCTTCCCAGGCCACACGTCCTTACTTCCACTGGCTGTGCATTCCTTCTTGCACCTCAGTCTGACCAGCAGGTTCTTGCTCTGCCATGCCAGTTTCCTGCTTTCCCTGCTCACTTTCTTACACATGGGGATAGAGTTTTTGAGCTCTAAGAAAAGTGTCCTTAAAGAGTTGCCAGCTCTGTTCAGCTCCTTTGCCCCTAGGGATTGTGTTCCAGGGGATTTTGCCCACTAGTTCTTTAAACAGCTGGAAGTATGCACTTACACAGTTCAGGGTCTTGACCTTGCTCTTTGCCAGGCCTGTATTCCTTGAAATTACAAACTCAACCACAGTGTGGTCACTGCAGCCCAGACTGCTTCTGATCTTAACCTCTTCAATGAGTTCATCTGCACTGGTGAGCACGAGGTCCAGTAATGCTTCTCCTCTGGTTGGTTTATCTGGACCAGGAAGTTATCCTCAGCGCACTCTAGGAGTCTCCATTGCTTACAGCCTGCTGTGTAGCTTTTCCAGCAGTCATCTGGGTGGCAGAAGTCCCCCATTAGAATGAGATCTTGCAAGCCTAATGCTTCTTATAGTTGAAGCAGGAAGGCCTCATCAACAGGCTCCCCTTCAGGTGGACTGTAGTAGATCCCAACCACAAGGTGTCATTTACTCGTCTGATCCTTAACTTTTACCCACAAGCTCTCAGCCTGTCTGTAGGTATTTCTCAGAGGAATGTCTTCACAATTAGTCTGTTCCCCAACACAGAGAGCAACATGCCTGCCCTTCCTTTCCTATCTCTTCTGAAAAGCTTGTAGCCCCCTATTCCAGTGTTCAAATTGTGTAATTTGTCCACATTTCTGTGATAGTAATGGGGTTTTCTAATTGCACTGTGGTGCCCACCTCCTCCCACTTGTTTCCCTTGATGTGTGTTGGTATAGAGGCACTTTAGCTGGTCACATCACTTTGTAGCTTTCTTGTATTATCATGAATGTAGGGGCCCCTGTCAGGCAGCAAACCTCTCTGGAGAGATTTCTGAGTGGCAAATGGGTGTCTCAGTGTCTCTCAGTGGGGAGCCTCCCATTACTAATACCCTTTGTTCCTTTTTTGTGGCACTGGTTCTGATGCAGGTGGTCAGCTAGGCCAACTTTTTATAGCTGCCTTTTCCTAACTCCTTACTGTTACTTACACACTCCTGTTTTTCAGCCCGAAAGCATCATACCTGTTTGTGTAGGGACACTTCAGGGGCAAGGGCCAAGAGGGTGGCAGTGAATGGAGTTAAATCCAGCTGGTGACCAGTCATGAGTGCTGTTCCACAGGCAATGGTGTTGGGGCCCATCCTCTTTAATACCTTTATTGATGATTTGGATGAAGGAATTGAGTGTACCCTCAGTAAGTTTGCAGATGACACAAAGCTGGGGGGAAGTGTTGATCTGTTGGAGGGGCCTGGACATGTTGGATCAATAGGCAGAGGCCTTTGGGATGAAGTTCAACACGGCTAAGTGCCGGGTCCTGCACTTTGGTCACAGAAACTCCATGCAACACTACAGGCTTCAGGGAGAGTGACTCGAAAGCTGTGCAGAGGAAAAGGACCTGAGGGTGCTGGTTGATGCTCACCTGACCATGAGCCAGCAGTGTGCCCAGGTGGCCAAGAAGGCAAACCATATCCTGGCTTGTATCAGGAATAGTGCAGCCAGCAGGACCAGGGAGGTGATCATCCCCCTGTACTCTGCTCTGGTGAGGCTGCACCTTGAGTACTGTGTTTAGCTTTGGGCCCCTCAGTACCAGAAGGACACTGAGTCCCTGGAGCGTGTCCAGAGAAGGGCAATGAAGCAGGTGAAGGGCCTGGAGCACAAGTCCTGTGAGGAGCAGCTGAGGGACAACTGGGGGTGTTTGGTCTGGAGAAGAGGAGGCTCAGGGCAGACCTCATTGCTCTCTACAGCTACCTGAAAGGAAGGTGTGGGGAGCTGGGGGTCAGCCTCTTCTCACAGGTAACTAGTGATAGGACTAGAGGGAATGGCCTCAAGTTGTGCCAGGGGAGGTTCAGGTTGGAAATGAGGAGACATTTCTGCTCAGAAGGAGCAGTCAGGCATTGGGACGGGTTGCCCAGGGAGTCACCATCCCTGGGGGTGTTCAAGGAGAGGTTGGGCCTGGTGCTTAGGGACATGGTTCAGTGGTGACATTGGTGGTAGGGGGGTGGCTGGACCAGATGATCTCTGAAAAAGGTCTCTTTCAACCTTAATGTTTCTAGGATTCTCTGAAGGGGCTTGTTTGGGTGTAGGCATCTGCCAGGGAAGTTACGGCCCCTCCATTTGGGTTTCAGCCTCAGCCCGGCAGGGCAGGCAGGCACCATTTTTGTTTCAGTCAGAGGCTCCCGGAACAGAAGACGGCGACCGGCAACACACTTCCCACTCTCCCTGCAGCATCTGCCATGAAAACTGCCTGCCTGACACGCTCTGCTTTTGTATGAGGGGGGCAGCTGCTGCTGGCCTGGCCCCAGCTTTGTCAGCTGCTCCCAAGGGGGCTGCCGGCAGCTCCCTCCACCCCCTGGGATTGCCTTGCTGCAGGAGCCGCCATGCACACCGCCATCTCCTGCTGTGCTGCACAATGTGCCTGCCCCGCAGCTGGTTGCCTTGGCGGATCTTTTCCCCAGAGCTGCTCCACAGTTCGTCAGCCCTCAGCCTGTATCCTTGCGAGGGGTTCCACTTGCCTATGGGAGTGCCTCTGTGTTGGTCCTTGCTGCTTTTCATCGTTTTGCTGTTGGCCCGTTCTCCCCAAGCCTCAGCTGGTCCTTCCAGGCGGCAGTCCTGCCCACAAGCACATTGCCTGGTCCTCCCAGTTTGCTCTTTGTGATCTTGTCCTGGGCTGCAAGCGGGCGAGTGGTTCCCAGGAGATTTGCCTCAAGCTGCCCCTGAACACAGGCTTCTGAGGTCAACAGGGCTTGCCCTGAGGTCCAGTTCTAGGGGTTAGTGGGAGGCAGAGGAAGGGAAGCACTGTTTTTCCAAGAAAACTTCTCTATGGGCCCTTTGCAGGCTGTCCTCACCTGTCCCCAGAGCCTCTGGTGAATGCTTCTTGAGCAGGAGAAGATGGCCACCCGCCAGCTCTTCACATCCTGACCCATTTTTCCTGAGAATTCAGCCAGGCAGAGTTTCACAGACAAGAGGAAATCCCTAAACAGCACGCAGCCCAGAGAGTGGAAAGTTGGTGGCATTTTTGTTGTTGTTGTTGTGTTTTATTTTGCTTTGTATATTAGTTTTTTTTTTTTTTTTTTTTTTTTCCCAACTTCCCCATGAATGTATTTGACAAATCACTGTCCCCGTCAGCTCAGGATCCCAGCGGAAACCCCAGCTGGGAGGGCTCTTCCTGCCTAAGGAGCCTCCCCAGGAGCCCAGGGATTTACTAATCGCCACCTTTCACTCCCCATCCCTTGCCGTGTCCCGCCGAGGGCCATGTGCAGTGGCAAGCTGCAGACAGGTTTGCTGGTGGCCGGCTACTTCGTCTACTTGCTGGTGGGTGCAGCTGTGTTTCAGGCACTGGAGAGGACCGCTGAAAAGCAGCAGAAAATGGCAGCCGCCCGGATGAAGGAGGCATTTCTGCAGAATTTCCCCAACCTCACACTGGCAGAGATGGAGCAGTTTATGAAGGTGAGTGCCGGCCCTGCAGAAGCCCTTTCTCCCATCAGATGTTAAAACAAATGGGTGGGACATAACAACTGATTTCCCCGACAGATATTTCCTACTCAGCCTTGCTACACAGATAATTTTCTCTGTGTTTCCTACTGGTGCCTTCATTTGGATGATTTTTGCAAACCCCAAACCCGTTCCCCAGTCTGAGGGGAACTCAGACCGGGGAACTTATCTTACTGATAGTTAAATCAAATCTTACTGACAGTAAATATATTCTGTGTGGCGTGACAAAACGTTGTGTGTTAGCTGTTAACACCCCCTGCTCACAATGGCCCCATTCTTCGGGTTCTTGCCTCCTGCCGATGCAGCTTTCAGTGGGGCTATGCTCATCTACAGCGGATGGCATGCCAGGAAAAATGAGGCTGTCTGAAATTAGTGGGAATGGTTGCCACACACAGCAGTGCCACAGACAGCACAAAGGAACAATACATCGAGGTCTGAAATAATCAGCTGGTGGGAAAAAAAAGAGAAGCCCAAATCACCACGAGTGTGGCATAGTCAGGGTTTATTTCTTGAAGATGCTGCAGAAGTTAGGCAGGCAGCCCAGCCAAGAGAAAGGAGTTTCTGGTCATGACATGGGAAGCTGATAGTGACTGGGGTTCTCTATCCATCTTAGGTATCTTCTAGCTATAGCTGCTACATTGCAGAGAAGACAGGAAATGCAAATAGCCTTGTAAGCATATCTGCATGGGAAAGTAATAGGGCACTTAACAGCCCTGTTTTCAGGATAAAGAGGCAAGGGGGAGAACCAGTATTTCTCATAACACAACCACTGGACCAGACCAGCCCACAGTTCACAAATGTATGAACCCATTTCAATGTGATTTTCTCTCTTCTTTTTTATTTTTTTATTTTTTATTTTTTTATTTTTTGATGGGTAAAATGGGTGAAAGAGAAGAAAAAATGGAACTTTTTCAAGACAATGAAATCCTTGTGCAAGGGCTATGAAAAGATTTATGCTAGTTTTTTTTTTTAGGCTAATTTATTCCAGTTATTGCCTTGCCTCTGCTAGGGCTCAGCTCTTGGATTTTATCTCAGCTCTTTCTGTAGAAACCAGCTTGCATTCCAGATGTCCAGTTAAATGTCCTCAGTTAGCTAAAACCAGGGTTGGCTGAATACTGATGTTGTTTTGGTTTTTGTTTTTCTTGTTGTTTTTGTTTTAATATGCTTTAAAAAAAAGCATCACTTAGAATTAAAGCCATAGAAAAAGGAAGAAGTCTGGAAGTGCACAGAATTATAGATGAGCCTAGAAGAGAGAAACACCTAGTCAACACCCTGCCCCAAGGCAGTCTCAACTCAGCCCAAACCACCTCTAACAGATGTTCATCTAACCTCATCTCAAAGGCTGCATTGCAAATATTGTGCATGCAGTTCATGCATGCGGTTTGTAGAAAGGCGTATATATCAGGCTGGATTCTGATTGTGATTGCACCATGATGAATGCTTTGCAAACCAATGACTTTCTCTGGATTAAAATTTGTACTCTAATGAGGCTACGGCCTTAAAATTACATTTCACGTACGTGTCACATGTGCCGTGCTGTAACCCACTGATGCCTTACTGGGGGGGATCAGAGTCACTGCTCAGTGTGCCTGCATACAGATGGGTGATTACATCCCAGTTCCACCACTACCATCTCAAGGGAAAGCTCAAAACCAGCAACCTGGCACCCCATCACTTAAACCAGTGGGCTGCCTCGTTCTGCCATGTCCTAGTCTTCTGTATGGTCTTTTTTCTCCAAAGTACTTAACCTGAAAGAATCGAGGACTTTAGAGGTGAACTGTACACCGAAGCAGACAAGTTCTCCCAACATCCATGAGAGCACTTAGCATAACGATAGGGCAAAGGATGAACCTTCAAAAACACTGGCTGATTTGCCAGCTAACCTTGGTGGTAAAGGTGTGAATGGTGTTAAGTATTGCTGAGGACAGCTCAGTGCTGTTCCTAGGAAAGGATCAGGAGTTGGCTAAATCCATCCTACTCTTTCAGCAAAAACTTGAGAAAAGCAGTCATGTTGATTAAAAAATAAAAATAAAAATAAATGCTTTCCCTTCCAGAACCTGACTGAAGCCATTCAGAATGGAGTATACCCTGTTGGAAATGAATCACAGACTGAAAACAGCAACTGGGATTTCAGTAACTCCTTCTTCTTTGCAGGCACAGTGGTCTCCACAATAGGTAGGCTTTATGCTTTCCGTGTTTATGAATGTGTGTGTTCGTGTGTGTGACACTTATGTCTAGTTGTTAGGAAGTAAACAAATAATACTTTCAAGGATAGAAAATCCAGCCCTTTATTGGCATGGATGGAAAGTAGCAACCAATATGGTCCTGAGACCTCACCAGTGCACAATGTTTTGTGCATTATTTGGGATTTGAAATACCAATGGCCTTTCATGCTGTTTTTTCTCACTTGTTTCTTCTTTTTGAGCCATCTTGTAAAATCTTGGCTCTGATGTCAATTGTGGGTAGAAGATAGATTTGACTTTCCTGATCTTTATTCTAGGGTCAAACAGGCTTTAAATCTGAGAGTGCTGTAAGAATGGTAGGAAATAAGTGAAGTCTGCTGGGGACTGGACATCAACTCAATAACCTCTGATGAGCTCTTAGTATATGTATTGGATTAGCAATACACCAGGGGTAAGGAATGGGAAGGGGTCAAGGCAAATGCTGAGACTTTCAGATTGCTCCTTCAAGCTGCTCTGATCATTTCATGGGCTGCTTGCCCCTGCCTACCTCTCCCTTACCCTCAAATACACGTCCCAAAGACTAAAGGCCTGCCAAATTTGAGCATGAAAGCCACACTGTTGTCTATTGCTTCACACTGTCACGCAGTGAGAGTTAAATGTATGTTTTCAGAAGCTGAGGTCTCATTCCCACTACACCCTAGGCACAGCTGCGCTAGTGATCTGTGAGTGTGACATGTCACAGGGGCACCAGTGCTGTCCCAGCATCATGGCAAGTGTGTAGGTGTTAATAAGTGTTGTGGAGACCTCCTGCTGAAGAAGAAAGAAAATGTAGAGCCCTGAGTAAAGTTCATTCCAGGAGTTTCCACTGATCTGCTGGAACCTTTTCACTGCAACACAGAAAAAGTCTCTAGGAGGATTTGGAGAGGAGAATGAAGGATCACTTTCCCCCTTTGATCACATTGTCCAAATACCACCAATGAACATGAACTAAAAATTACATCTTATTGATTTCTTGCTCCTCAGCAGTGCAGGAGTCAGACCCCATCACTGTCAAAGAGGTCCTTTCATTAGAGAAAAGTGCTGTACACTTTGAAAGGCCTCTGACCCTTCACATCCATGACAAACATCTCAGAGAAACTAGTTTGTCAGCATGCTGCTACTAGCCAGTCCATTCCTTGCTGCTACCAGTATCGTAGTTTTTTTCATTATGGCATTTCTCCACCCAACAAATTGGTTGCATCAAATTTGTTTCCCTGGTGAGGAGGAAAGGTTGCCCCAGGAAAACTACAACTTGCCTGTTTCTCTGCACCCTTGCTGCAGAATTCTATTAGTGAACAACTTCCACCCATCTTCATCAGGTTTTGCTGTAATGAAAATGCAATAGTTATTTGACAGGGAGCATAAGACAGCTCAAGAACCTAGGGGCCCAACAGTCGATAAATCACTCCGTTGTTTTATTTGTCTTTTCCCCAGAAGAAAACATTGCATTTTCCAAGTAATGGATGCCTTGAAATGAACTGTGCTAGGGAAAGTGCTTTTTCTCAGGGTCAATGATAAAATAAGGACATACATAAAGTACAGGCCTCTTGTACTTAAAGATATACCTCATGGGGTCTAAGAAGAGCAAAGTCTCCAGTCCATTAAAGGACATGTTTGGAGATCTGCAGCCATTATTCCACTACTTAGATAAATACTCATTTAATAGGATTTAAAGACAAATATATCTGTGGTATGAATAAATCAGCCACCAGTAAGGTCTGGGCTAATTAGCACAAGCTATTCTAATGCACCCTCTGCTGTCTCCAGGGCTGGAGCCAGTATCTGGACATACCAACCTACTGGCATTTAGCCACGGAGGTCGCTAACACACAGTCATATCAACAAGAAGGCAGATTGTGTGATTGTGGCATGGCAAGCAGCCTGGGACTCCAGCCTTGACATCTTCCAGGTCCCTAGCTTTCTGGTTTCTGTCTTTCTGCGTATTTGTCGCAGGACAGAATGTGTTTTCCATAACTGCTTTCAGATTATGCTTTCTTTCCCATTAAGACTAGGCTGGGAGCACACAGCACTCTCTGCATCCCACAGAATATGCAGGGTGAATCACTTCATCTGCTTTCTGGTTTGACCAGAGAAAAGTGAGCACACATGGGCTGAAAAGTCCTAGCCACATCTTCTGGGGTCAAAGGAAAGCCAGGCTGGGGTAGGTGTGAATGTGACCATGGATTGCTCCAGCTCTTTGAAATATCCCCCTGACCCATCTTTTTTCACAGGCTATGGCACACTCCGTCCTAAAACTGCTGGGGGACAGATCTTCTGTGTCTTTTTTGCTCTCTTTGGAATCCCTCTGAATATCGTTTTTCTGCACCGTGTTGGTAAGATGCTCTCACTGCTGTGTAAAAAGCTGGGGAAATTCCTGTACGAGAAAGGAATGAGAAAGGTAATTGGTTTTACTTTCTCAGGCACAGTTATATGCTAGTTTCTAGACTTTTTTTTCTAAGATATACCTTGGCATTATCCTTTATTACTTTTGTTCTCATGCTGTGTTAAGCAATGTGTTAGGAAAGGGGAAGATATGTTCTTCTCCTGCAGAGCTAAACCATCAAGGCAATCATAGAGTAGGTATTCAGATGGGATGTGTTTTGCCTATCCATATAAGCAAATTTGCCTGTATGCCAAACCATATATATTTGGCATATGCCTTTTATGCCAAATCATTGGCGGTTCAGGCTGGGTGTTAGGAAAAGGTTCTTCACCAAGAGGGTGGTCAGGCACTGGGACAGGCTCCCCAGGGAAGTGGTCACATCACCGAGTTCAAGAAGCATTTGGATAACACTCTCAGACACATGGTCTTATTTTTTGGGTAGTCCCAAGGGGACCCGGGAGTGGGACTCAATGCTCCTTGTGGGTCCCTTCCAGCTCAGGATATTCTGTGATTTTTTGATTCTATAATTCTGTATAAATGACATAACATCTAGTCCACTTCAGCAATCAATGGAGAGAGTGGATGCCTCATCCTGCTTCTCTAGACACTTATCCCAGGAACTAGCTCTAGGGAAGTACCTGTCTTTCTTTATTGCCAGTACCTTTGTAGATGATTAAGCATCATATCTTTTCGGAAAGAGAGACAAGCTGTAAAGCTGTAAAAAGGAGGTGAGCTGAAGGAGTTTCAGTACATATTGACTCAATGCCTAGCACGTCACCCCTCTGTATTCATTATGCTTTCCCATACTCATGGTCACTGAACGTTGACAGAATCAGAAAAAAAGACCACATCTCCCAGGGTTACTGCAAACATGCAACACCCATATGTGTGGCTTCCCCCGCCTCAGGTCAAGTTTTTTTTGAGAGAAAACAGTACAAAACCTTAATCACCCTAGTGATTACAGTATGTGTTCCTAGATAGCCACCCATTATGAATGCCCATCATTATATATGACTAGCTAGTATGTCGAATCATGATGATAATTGAATTGGTTTCTTTTTCAGAAGAAGATCAAATTTCTGACCCTTTTGTTCTTTTTGGCCACTGGGATCCTAGTGTTTCTGTGCTTGCCATCACTCTTCTTCCAGATGACAGAGGGTTGGTCCTACAGCGAAGGAATTTACTTTGCCTTTATCACCCTCAGCACCATTGGCTTTGGAGATTATGTAGTAGGTAAGGTTGATTTCAGAGAGGAGATGCAGCAAAGTGCCAGGGTTGCAACTGTAATTACTATGAGTTGACTGCCCAGGCCACCAACGTACTGTAGAGAAAAATCTTCCATCTGCGTCTTTGACCAGTCTTTGCCTTATACAGTTCTGGGGGAAATACTTTTAACTCCAGGATTACATAAGCTGATGAAAGCATGGAATTCTCTAAATGTAATGAAATGAGGTGCCTTGGGGTGCAAAGAAGCCAAATATTTGGGGAAGGGAAGGGGAAAATTCAAGGAGCCTAGGAATTTGTATATACCAAAAGAGAAGAGTTTGTGAGTGTCAGGCACTGTAAGACACATACTCCTGCTTTAGCTTAGACTTGTGTTTCTGAGCGTACAGTAAGGAAATTAGTAGTCATGTTTCAGAAGTCTTGATTTTACACAAATCTAAGAGGTGGCAATCATAATCATGGGGAAATGGGGAAATGTACTCACTCTATGAGAAATGTGGCTTAAATGCATGTATCACTTCAAAAGTGGCCTTCTTTAGTCTCCTTATGCATGACTGGATGCTCTCTGTCTTCACAAGTTGAAGCTTAGGAGTTTCCCTGATGTTCAACCATTCCTAGCAAGCTGGAGTGCTTCTCAAAACACTTGTGTGTTCAGAAATGTTCAGGCTTCTGAAACACTTCAAAACACTGCTGACCAAAATACACTTCCTATGGAATCAACTTCTAGAGCTGCTTACAACTTCACAGTGAAAACCAGGAGTCAAATCAGTGTCCATGGAAGAAGCAGTTGAACACATGGACTCCAAGGACACTCAAAGATTTCTCTACAACAACCTGTCCTGCTGGCATCTCGCCAATACAAGACTTTCTTCAGCAGTAGTATGAGAAGGAAGCTCTGAGCTAATACTTGAGCACGTTTTACAGTAACAAAAGCAAATTGCAACTTAAAAAAAACTACTTCCATAGTACTTCCTCCTCTGCAGCCATATGATTTTACAAACACAGCTAAAAGTTCAGAATTAGACAGGGCTCCTGGCTCTGGTATTTCATCTTCATCAGGGTGACTTAACTGGAGATGCAGTATTTATCTCTTTTGGTGTTAAACAATGGTGATAAAATGAGAACTTTAATGCCTCACACCTTTTCAACAAAACAAGCAGAGTGAATGATCTGACTATTATGTACTTAGAATCAATTACAAATGACAAATGATTTTGTGCTAGCCAAGGGGAACAGAACAGGTCTGAGTTTATTTGCATTTTAGTAATTCAAACCTGCATTGCAGCTCTTGTACTTCAAGTATGAGATAAAGCCTGTTTTGTGTGGGGAAGGAAGACGATATCCTAAGAAGATGACAGAGTCTAGGTTCAGCTGTTCAGAGTACACGTACACATAGGTGATACCTCTAGCATGAAACTCCCCCTGGGCTGAAAACCCACTTTATGCCCTATTGAAGTCCAGTTTTGGCTGGACATTGACTGGACTTTGTTAACATTACAAAGATATTACTAGTTGCTTTGGAAACAGTGTTGAAGTCCTAACCCCATGTCATGAGCTTCAGATAAGAGCCCAAAAGGAGTTGCTTTGTAGGAACTCTAGCAACTTCTATGGCAACTCAGCCCCAGCAAAAAAATAAAATCTGCTGTTCGATATCTGTCCATGAGGACAAGCCAACCCACTGCTGCCCCACTTCCAAAGCTCTCGCATGAGGAAAACCAAAAATCCTGCAAATTGATTTATGTAATGCAAAGCACTGCAGAATCTGGAATGAGTTTCCAGGATCCTGACTCCTTCTGGGCAGCTTCATAATGGGAAACACTCCACCAGATCTGTGGTGACCTCCCTGTCCATGCATGTTGCTGTGTTATCTGCTGTATGGATTCACCACTAACAGTGACTTGCAACACTCACTAAACAATATTACCAAGTTTTCATGTAGATGCCAGGGCCATACCATGCTAATAAAGTTGTGTGGGACTAGATGGAGTAGGAGCAAATACTCTGAGAATGTAGTTGGTAGGTTGCTGATATCTAAGGAAACAAATCAAATGACCCATGCAGTAAAGCAGGTGTGCAGTACTGAGTGCAGCCAAGAGGTTTGGGCTGCATGAAATAAGCTTCAGTTGACTAGTTTCCAACACCAAAAGTTGTGGTCTTGGCATGTAATGGCGAATTCTCATCAGTCACCTACTTTTTTAATGGAGGAAGCTCTTGAAGCCATTTAAAAGTAAACTAGGAGTTGCAGCTTCAGTTAAGGATACCTATAATTTAAAGAAATTATTTATTATCATATAATATCATAATCATATTTTATAGAAATAAACAGAATCACAATAACCTGCTCTGTTGATAATCCACCCTAGCCCCAGGATATCTTTTTGACAGCCCAGCATATGTGTGCTGACAAAAATCTGTTGCACAAGACATTGCCTCAGCCTGATCTTAAAGCATGTTTTCCTCTGACCTGCAGTATTTCTGGGGAGGTGAGAGACTTCACCACGATGAAAAAGCCACCTTAAAGTACTCAATATAAAAGACTCTAATGAATTCATTAGGCTTGCCCATTTTGCACAGGCATAGCAATTTTAACTTACTAATTTTCTTCTTTCTCTCCCGCTACCTGCAGGTAAACAACCTGGCAGGATTTATTTTTCCTACTACCGAGCACTTGTGGCCATTTGGATTCTTTTTGGCCTTGCTTGGATTGCTCTCCTATTTAATTTATTGACAACAATTCTGGAAGATACTGAAAAAATAATTGTCAAGGATCTCCATCAAATTGTAAAGGTGAGTAAGGACAATGAAGCAAGCCAACCAAGAAGATGCTGGCCTGCTCATTTTTTACCAGAAGAAGAAGTAATACCACCATGTGCTGGAGGGGATGCACAGAAAATGGAGTCATTAGAAGCAGGTTCTGAACAAACAAAAAAATAAGAACAATGTTTTTTACTTATAGCCAAAAATATTGCCATAACATTGGAGTTTGAAGTCTTCGGTGGAAAATTGCTAGTGCATTATTCTAAAGAAATTCCCATGGAAATAAAATTTCTCTTACCTTTTGCTGAAATATGACCTTTCCAAACCCAAGACTTAAAGTTACACAGACACACAGTATTAATGGTAAGAAATTTGCTCTTCAGTTTGCAGCCATATTGTGCTAAAACATGACAAGCGCTCTCATTTTGCAAGGCTTTTTTAAGGTACCTTCATAAAAATGCAGAGGGTCTTGACAGAACTAGCTGTTTGTGTTTGGATTTTCTGCTAGCAAAATTCATGTCTCCTCCAGGAACTGACATGCACAAGCTTTTCTGAGTCATTGCATAGCACTAGGTTGGAAGAAGAAATACAAGCATATAACTGAATAGGTGCCTGATTTGAACCATAATATTGGATAAACTAACATGATCTGAAAGACATGTTTGAAGGACAAGACCTGGGCTCAGTTCAGAGACACTAGAGGCATGTAATGAACAGGGTTAGAAAAAGGTTAGCTGTGTTAGAAATTATTAATTCTACCTCTTCCTGTATTATATGAAGATGAATAAAGGTGATTCCAACTTCTGTCCCTGTGGCTTTGAAAAACTTTTCTGATAGCATTTATAAAGAAATATATATTCACATATTAAAATTATTTAATTTTATAAGGATTTTACAAGATCAGGGAGTGGTTTGAATGGAGGAGTCCTCTGCAGCAGAGCTTTGCTGCTGCTGTGTTTGTAAGCCATAGCTCCTACAACATCAGTTAAAAACAATCCTATTGTGCTGTGCTAAAGTAGCTTTCCACGTGCAACCATTTTCTAAACAATGCATCCTTACTTTCCACTAGAAAGTAAAAAATGACGTCAAATTTGAGCATGGTTTTTCCAATGTACCTCCTGGCATGCAGGCTATCCCTGGGTGAAGACCCTGGCATTTAAAAACTTGATTTACCATTCATGTGGTTTGTGTGTATCATGAGTACAGAAAAACCCTATTGTGAATTGTTTGCAAAGCTCCTGTGGTAGATGCAGCCACAGAGGTGAAGAGTCTCATGGGTGTGTATGGTTCCAGTGAAAGTCATTCTAGTCCAGAATCCTATCTCTGGCCATGCCTTTTAGTGCATCCTTCAAAGTAAGGTAAAGGAGGCAGTTCTGCCATCCTCTGGCCCCAGAGTGCAATCTCTCTTCCAGGAGCTGGTGCGAGAGGTGGGGTCTCTGTACTTCAAAGTCTGGGAGCCTGCTCAAATCCTGAACTCACATCAGAACCTGCAGGACCCTCCCAAGACAGTCCATAGGTTCAGTATACGAAGTGCTTCCTTTCATCGGTGCTTGACAGGTTTTCGTGATACCCCCGAGTTTGTATTTTGTCAGACTGTGAATAATTGTTCTCGGCTCACCCTCTGGGTGTTAGTTACAGCAAAACCAAACCTTGCCAGAGCTATTCTTGTACAAAAGGGAGAATAAATTACAGCTGTAAAAGACTTTTAGGCCATAAAGATGCAATCAGCCTTGAAGTTGAACTCATAACTTTTTCAGTCAAACAAAACCACACTTCTTGCCAAAACAGATCCACTGGTTCAAGACCTGACATGTAGACCTGACCAAATATGTACTTTCTTTCCCTCCACAAATTATTTCCCACTGTTGCCCTCAAGGCTAACTTCTCGTCTAACATTTCTCCTTCTCAGGAAGCCTTTCTGAGGCAGCAGGAACAAGAACCACATGAAATCAGGGCAGGGTGGCATGGATGTCACACCACACAGCATCTCCTGTGCAAGCTGTGACCTTGTTGCTATCACAGGGTGACACCAGGGCTGGGGACAGAAAGCAAGCAGATGCTCCCAGGCAGGGATCTTGTCACCTCTCTGTGTTCACCTCTCACAAAGCCTTGCCCTTCCCATAGGGACTGTTAACCCCATCCGCAACCTGACAGGGATACTGTGAGGGCTGGTTTAGAGAGAGGCGGTCCTGCCTTGAGGTGTGGTGGCAATTTTACACAGCCTCTTGTAGTCCCTTCCAGGACGGTTCCTCGTGTTTGATGTCCCCAGCCCCAAGGTGCCAGGTGGGGCCTGTGGGCCAGCAACACATCCATTTGCTGTCTCTGTTGATGGGGAGAGAGAAGGGCAGTGAGAGAACCATACCCCAAGAAGCATCTTAAAGTCAACAAACTTCTGAAGGGTTTTCTTCAACTTTTTCTCACTGTCCTGCTTGCTCCCTGTCATGACAAATAACACAAGCATCCCTGAAACAAGCTGGTGATGTCCTGCAATGCGTTACAATCACGGATGCTTGTTTAGGGAATTCAGGAAGGGCCAGAGCACACTCATGAGGGCCAGGGGATGTGAAAAACACAGGCTAGGCACTGTCATCGTGGGGCTGCCCTCCTTCAGACACCATACACAGAGGTGTCCCTTCAGCTGTGGATGCGGGCCTGCGTGTGGACAAAGCACAGCCACAGGCATAAAATCACAGAATATCTCGGGAGATGCTCAGATGGCCTCCCTAATAAAGCAAGCTGGCTCTTAAATTCCCGTAGCTGCAGCGAGGCCTGTTGATGAAGGATCTCAGCTTTGCTTCTTGTGCCCTCTCGTGGCTGTGTGCCACAGACGCCCTTCCTCTGTATTTCCGCCGACTTTGGGCAGTTTTACTCCTCCTCCTCCTCCTGTGAAGTCTGGTTGGCACCGCTGGGGCAGCCCTGGCTGGTGCAAGTTCCAGGGCAGCAGTTGATCAGTGTGAACCGCAGGAAGCCATCCTGCCTTTGATACGGTTCCTGAGCTCACTAGGGACTAAAGCATGCTCAGTCTCAAAAGAGAGGCAGGGATGTGCAACCTGAGCAGGCCCGCCTGGGGATCCTGCCTCGTACCCACACTGACACAGCTTGACAGGGGTCGGCAAGGGGATGTGACAGATTTTTGTCAGCAAAAATTATGACAGGTTTTCTGTCATCATGACAGGCACCCTCACACACGCCTGACACACCAGCTCCCACCACAAGCATTTGCTGCAGGCCTGGCGCACACATTCACTCCCCTGTCCCACAGGGGAAGGGATTGGTCCAGTAAAAACTGGCAAAGGTGAAGGTGCTGGTGTTAGTCTGAGGGCCAGGACGTGCTGGCCTGCTCTGCAGCAGCCCTGGGGACAGGCCACAGTGCCCCAGAAGGGGTAGAGGAAGAAACTGCAGATACGTGGAGAAAGAAAACAGCACGTGACAAAGGGTGTTTGGTCCTCTCTGCTGGAGAAGGAGAGGGGAGTAGTCCAGGAAAGCTGCAAGCCAGGGTGGGAGAAGAACGTTTTTGGATGTTATATTGTTCCTCATGTTTATGCTGAACAATAAGGTTGTCTCCAGAAGAGCTTAGGCAGGGCAACAAATCTCTCAGGGCCGAAGCAAGCAGCCTTTTCCAGCATTATCATCCTTCGAGCACTGCACAACTACGGCAGATCTTGTCCTCACATCACCCTTAAAAGAGGGAGCTGTTGCTTTCTGTGCATATACTAAGGGGCCCAGAGAAAATTAAGTGTATCACCTCAGTTCAGGCAGGAAGTCTTTGACCAACACCTGGTCTGGTGCTCTCTCAACCAGAATCAACTGTCCTAGTATGCTTATTAATAAATTGGACCTAGGCAGTAGTCCTGTAGTTGCTGAGGTTGAGTAAGATAATCCTGAACTGAGAGCAAAGTTAGAACAGAGTTTCTTCAAAGCCAGATTCAAAATGATCCTGAGACTTTTAATTCAGGAGTGTAAGCCAAGCTCTGGCTCTTCTGCACATTCCCCTCGCCCAAGGCACAGAAAACAGGAGTCAAACCCAGCACAAGCTCCCCAGTGTGCCAGCAGCGACCCTCTGGACGGACTTCTCCATCGGCAGGTCTGCACAGCCTGGAGCCTTTCCCAGGAGCTGTTGAAAAGCCCTCGCTGCCACCCAACCCTGCTGTGCTGTGTGGGGAAACCCAGTTTGCACGGAGCAGCCTCCACCGCAACTGCTAGCTCTCCCACTGCAGCTTGTTTACAAAGTGGGAACGCTTCCAAGGCAGGCCAAACTCTTTCCCATACATTTAACCAGTTGCTGGAAAACTTCGGGAGTAGGATCATGAAATATGTTATCTTGGATTAAACAGCAGCAGCATGTTACTGCATTACCGTACAGGCTGGGCTGCTCCTCATACATCACCCATGGCTTCGCTGCCAGCTAGCAAACAGTGAACAGTTCTGCACTCGAAAACAAGGAAATGCCACGAGAAATGATCTTTCTTTCAGAAAGAAGCCCCTGAGAAATTCATTTGCCTCTAGAGAGAATAAGAGAAACTGCACTTTGATCTGTCTTTAATTAGTATATGGGATTGTTTAGGGAACTTCTGAGGTCTCCTTCAATTAATAGCCAGTTCATTTGGAGAGATTAATTTCATTTTATCTTTTTCTGGAAGCAGAAAGACTACTCAAAGCAATGGAACAGCTTGGCTAATGTAACATATAGCCAGTGGGATCATTTTTTTTTTACAGAAATTACTGAACTTGGGCCACACACACGCTATTTTCCACTCTGTCATACTTGGAGATGTGCGCTCTCGCCTGACTCAAGCCCCAGAGGCTCTGCATCCAGCTCAGAACTGGTTCAACAAACATAACTCATCACTCTCCAGAGGCCTCTCCTCCATCCCTCTCAATCTCACCCAAAGAAACAACAACAACAACAACAACAAAATCAGATTTTTGGCATTAGCCAAATCACTTTGTACCAGCTGGATTCAAAGTGGCCTTGTAGATGTCCTGCAAGGCTTTATACCAGCCCTAATGCTGTAAGGGAAGGGGAACCCTGGGATCTCCTACATCTATGGAGGAGGGCTGGCCTGGGGCAACATTGCTTGTTCAATGCTAGCAAAGCCAAAGTTTGGTTATTTTGGGGTAGCAAGTTTGGTGGATAACCAGAGCACCTGTCCATGCCATTGCCTCCCAGCAGCCAACCACACCTCCACCTTGGGACATGAACTCAAGCAGTGCCAAAGCTGCTCAGAAAATCCAGCCATTTCTATCATGAGGCATTCTGGACTTGATTAGGGTAATTCTCCACCAGAGGTTTGGAATGGCTCGTTTTGCTGAGTTAAAGTTAGGGCAGTTATTGAATCCATTTAATTGCTGGTTCAACATGATTTAGGAGACATGTCTCCTGAATAAATACTTTCCCAATTTCTCTTTCAGTTATTCTCACATATGTGGTTGGAAACCATAGCTGTACTTTTGTGGTGAGATGCCGAAGCATGAAATAATACATCCCCAGAAAGAGAGATATACTGATAAGCAGAAGGATAATAACAACAAGCATGTGTCATTGAAAAATGAAGGGAGGTACAGCTTACAATTTAAGTTAATGGCTTCCTTGAGAGGGATTAGCCAGAAAGACACTGATATTCTCAAAGAACAAATGTGGCTTGAGGTAAATCCAAGCTTTTCAGAGATGATTGTTTATCATTGCAAGGCTCAGAGAAAATCATGCATCAAAACTGGAGAACGTGTCCGAATTTTTGCTGAAAATCCCCCAGAATTCACCATTCCTATTCATTTAAATGACTCATTGTATGCCTTAAAAAAAAAAAAGGCTAAGGTCTTAAATTTAAAATGGCATCAGACATCAACTGGAAATCATGGATGAAATTTGAGCAGAGACCTGTCTATTCTCGACTTCAAAAGTCCAGGCATTTGTCTCAATATACAATACATGCTGGCTCCGAACAGGAAAGCTGCAGGAAGCCAAGTACAGGAACCTTTCTCAGTTTCTGCTGCTAGATGGCAATTTCCACCATTCAAGAAGTTTGCCTCTTCACAGAATAGAGATTCTTTATTTAGCATCTCTGTTGTGCAGGTCTGTTGCAACACAAATGCTGGAGTCAGGGCATATATGTTGCCCAAAAGTAGATAGAAATTGATAAGAGCTGAAACGTCCATCTCTGCTGAACTTGAAAAGTTTCCCAATTTCCAATATAAAATTCTAATAAGTTAATTATCTTTTAATATGTCTATTTCTCCTATTTCTCCTTTTTTTTTTTTTTTTTTTCTTTTCTTTCTTCCCTCTCGCCCTCAAGTTGGTGATGAGATGAAGAGTGGATGAAGCAGAGCAAAAAAAAAAAAAAAAAAAAGCGAATGGGAAAACAAAAAGAGATGTTCCCAGAAGTGGTTATAAAAGAACATCCTTGCTCACAGTAGGTCTCTGAGCAAAAACGAGAATACAAGTTTACAAGTTGTCTGGGCTCTGGGCTCAAACATGGCTCAAAAAAACAAACACACAAACAAACAAACAAAAAACCACTCTTCCCAGTGGGATTATGGATATGGGCTCATTTTGGGGGTCAGCACTATAAGACAGCCTGCACTGTAGGTGAACCCCCCCGTGGACATCAGTGATGCTCCAAATACTTGTCAGCTGAAGCAATAAGTCAATTTTTCATCATCTGCTGTCTTGCCTCATTTTTCCCTGACTCTTTAGCTGGGTCAGATCAAGGTTTGCCTTGCATCCAGACCTGCTGTATTCGAGTCTGAGCTTGTGTTTGCTGTCCAGGTCACAAGCAGATGTTACTAATGCAGGGAACTGGTATAAACATGGTAAACACTACCCAAATCAGCAACAGGACTTTAGCAAATATATCCAGATGATTAGGAATGCTCCGGGGTCAAATCACCCTTGCATAGCAGGATAGCTAAATAGTTCTTCTTACACAGCATGACCATGAAAATGAGCAAAATGCCATGTGGAAATAACTGCACACAGTCAAAAAGATGTGCAAAAAGCCATATATATGTGTGCGCACACTGCTGCGGCACAGCCTCCAGATGTCAGCATCAACCCAAGCAAGAGAGAGGCACAACGTTAACAGTGCAGAAAACTCATTTGCAGGCTTGACTTCCAGAAACTCTCCTCCAGTCCCTACTCTCCTGCCTCGGACAGACAGACAGACACTCAGGAAGGTTTCTGATTTACCTGGAAAAAGTGCTCGATTCACAGAAAAAATACAAAGGAGGTAGTTTGTAGCCATGCATGCAAGCACTTTATATTGATGTAGAGCATGTTGTGTGCTTGTGTGCATAGAGATGCATGTTCATCATGTTGATATATTTATATAATTTTATGTATGTATAATATCTTTTGTGTTGGTCTTTTTCAGCATATAAGAATAAAAGGTTCTTTGCCAACAACTGTACCTGTAGGCAAAAGCAAGGCACACCCCCCAGCACCTTTTCCACCAATATGTATGTTCATTTCTGCAGTGCACATTGCCGTGTGCCATACACTTGGGGAGCTGAGGAACACACCAGTCAGTCCTGGGTGAGGGATCTGGACACATAGGCCCTGACCAGATGCCTGAGTGGTATGAGGCAGCATACTTTTCAGTCTGTGTGGTAAGGTCAGTGTTATCTGATCAATAAATTCATCTTCTATTGCCCTTGGTCTGGCAAGTTCATTTTCTGCCATTCTTTTAGCAATCTATATTTACCTAGTAGGAAATAAAATAAAATAAAAAAAATCCAGCTCTGTCTCTTCTTCCCCTTAACTCTGCCCCCTCCTTACAGCCCACAATATTTAAATACATCCAAAAGATATTAGGAAGGAAAAAAGGCCCCAAAATTCCACACAAAACAGGCATTTGTATCATCCCTGTCACGGAGCAAAGACAGAACAAAGTCACCAGTGCTGCAGCTCTGCCCCGATGCTGAGCCCTGGCTTGTCACCCCAGGCAGGCTGCAGAGGTGCCAGGTTCCTCAGCTCCTGTAGGCCACCTCTTTTTCATGGTGTTTCAACACAAAAAATGCTCAAAATCTTCCCAAGTGCTCATCCTGACAAGTGCACAGAGCAAAGCTGGATCAGGATGCGGGTGTTTGAGGTCCACGACACAGAAGATAAATGGATTTCTTCCAGCTGAAGGTTGTCTGTCCAGCCAAGCACTGCTAACGCAGGTTGCTGTCCCGAGACCTCTGTTAGCGCAATGATGAAGCTTTTTTAAAGTCCTCTGTGTAAAAGGCTTAATCCTCATATGCCAATGGATCATATCCTGGGGATCCCTGGAGAGCAGGGCAAATGTGGAAAGAAAGGGAAAGGAAATCCCTTATTTTATAATGGTGCAAACAGACGTGTCAGGAGAATTACATCAACATGCAGCACATGTGAAACCTAATACTCCTCCTAATGCATTTAGATGAGGCAAAATGCAAAGTCTATACTGCCTCTGGGAATAATTCTGGTAGGAAGCTTTCACCACAAGGAACCAAGGACTTTCTACTTACTCTGGAATTTGAGCTTTTGTTTTCAAAGCCTTCCTGAGAGACTCCAAAATCAAGTTTGTTAAGTGTACATTACCCTTTGAAGATCTGTCTTCCAGAATGAAACACCAGCGCACTTCCCAGCAAAGCTGGTGTAAGTCAAGAGTTGTATGCTTGAAAATAAGAAAACATTCACAGACAGCTTTCAATAGAGAGCCTGATCCTTTACATTGCAGAAAGCCAAGACATGCAAACAGATTTATCCCATATCCCCTGCCTAGAGTCAGCTGGCACTGCTGCAGGGGTGCACTGGAGCTCTGTGGATCTCCTCCAGGTTTGACTGTGGCCTGTGGGGTTCTCAGAGGCTGACAAACCCAAGCAGCATTTCTTTCGGAGTCTTTTACAGCCAGGAGGAGCCTGAGATCTTCTACTTGTTCTCCCCCCCTGTATCAGACTATAGAGATAAGATTCAGCAAAGGATATAGCTCAGATGTGGCTTGAATTCAGACAAGTGACTTGAAGTGATGATTTCTCCCCCCACCATGTTGCAGATGATCAATGTATTATGCATGAAAATAGTGCCAGGCACAGATGGGGTGGGAGTAGAAGGTGTGAGCTGATAATGACGGCAGCCAAGTTCAGCTAGAAAAGGCTCTACAACACACAAGCATAGTAGGCAGAAAAAGGATTCAACGTGCATGAGAGACCAGCCATGGTTTAAAGGGCCAAACAGTTTAATTATCACCAAAACTGAGGTTTATGCAAGGATTTGGGTGGCATGGTTGCCAGAGGGAGCAGGGGATTGGGCTTGTGGATATGAGGAAGTATCTTTCCATCCAGTGTTCTTGAATAACCATAGGGAGATGAGTGAAATACTTATTTCTGGGTTTTAAAAGCTGAAGACAGGCAATCCAAAGTGGTGACATGGTGCTGCATCAGATATTGCCTCCAGCAGGATCCTGGCTCATACTCAGTGCAGTGCTGAGAACCTGGCACCAGATCCAAAGCTGAAACAGTCAGAAATTTCTCCACGGACTTGCCTGGGGTTTAAATCCAAGCCATTGAAGACCAGCCTAATCCTGAAGAAACATCAGCAGTTTGTATGGGTGGCATGTCACTGACCTGGGGCCAGGGAGGTACAGACTCCATTGGGAGGATGAGCCTGGAGAGCTCCAGCAAAAGGAGCTGGTACTGCGAAAAAAAGAGTTTAGCAAATGTGCCATCCATCAAGGCCCATGAGGAAGCAGTGGTGGTCCAAAGAAAATCCCTAGTCAGCCTTGTAGCACTCTGGAGATCCTTGGGGTTCACACCTGACAGCAGGCAAGACAGCCTTGTCTTTTCCAAATCTGACTGCAGCCTCTCCTCGATGCAATAAAATGTTGGTCTTGAATCACCAGCGGCTGAGGATGCTTCTGCCTGGAGGATCATTGGCCAAAGGCAGCAAAGATTAGCTGGAAAATTGTGATGTGTTTGCCACTACCAGGCGCTGTTGAAGTATGACCTTCCGCAAAAAGATCTTTGCATTATGTCACTCTTTGCTACCAGCTCTGCTCATGGCACCAGTGACTTAAAAGCTACAGAAAATCTGTGTCTGAGGAATGTGAGCTGCCCATTCATAGACACACAGCAATCCCTGCAATGCTGGGACACAGTAACATCTTGGGAAGTCAGGCCAGGAGATGCATATTTGGCATAGCTTAAGGGGCCAGAGCACTGTGAAATATAGCTGTTTCTCTGTGCAGAAACTCTGCATACACTAGTCTGGGCAAATTTCTTCTGAACAGGGCTCAGGTGATCAAATCTGACTGTGGGAAAGCATTTCTGACAGCACTGCCCAACTTAAGCTCACAAAGAAACGTCCCATAAAGGGAACGTTACAGGGCATAAGGTTTCAACTCACATATTTCTCATAGCCCAAAGGGTTGCAGCACACTCAGGGCTGGTAACTCACCTAAAACCAAGAGCAAACCTGTGGTAGAAAGGGTGAAGTGGGGTTAGGAGACCAGAGAGTCCAGTTTTCACAATTGCTCATGATGGGATGTGTTGCATCTGGTGGCCATGGGGCTGGAATCCATGTCACTGAAGCTGTCTCTGCTCCTCCTCCATCTCCCATCTCAGTGAACCATCTCCAGAGGGGTTACCTCATACAAATCCTCCTGAGACACTTTGAAACAAACATCCCTGTCCCATAGCCCAGCACAGACTCCCTAAATAGTAGGAGGACCTCAAGGACTTCAGTAGAGCCAGCTTCATTAGCTTCACAACCAGCCAAGACCCACCACAGACCAGCAAAAGCCCCCCTCATTCCCACTCAAGGTAACTTAAAGTCACATTTTGTGGTTCCAGCACCTTCAAGACCCGTGCATGGGTCAGGATCTGGCCCCAGTCTATGCTGGGTGGCTGCCCTTGTCTCATGCATTTTCAAGGAGCTCAGCAACAATTTATAGATCAAAGCAAATCAACAATACCAGAGCCCTTTCACCATATTACTTTCACTAAATTACTGCATCCTTTTTTTTTTTTTTTTTTTTAAAAAAAAAAAAAAAAAAATAAAAGAGATCGTAGCAGACCGCAGTACAATGCCAGACAGACTGTCACTACCAAATTATGTTTATTTATTCTCTCTCTGGCTCTTGGCTGGCCCCATTACCAGCATATCTTAGTGTCTCTCAGTCATCAGCATATTTGCCTTCCCTCCCTCCCCCTACCCCACGGTACACGTCTCCTCTCAAGTACAAAGCGGACTGACACGGCAAGTTTTTGAGCCTATTTAACACCGGCTTTATCTGAGGAGAACTAGATCCAGTGACAGAGCCTCAGAATTAATTACATGAAGGTGAATTGCTGTCATAGAGCCCAGCGCAGTGTCTCAGCAAACACTGTAACATCCAGGCCCTGGCCTTGGGCTGCTGTTGTGCAGTGTCAAGCAATGTTTTGTGCCTCCTTGGCTTGGAGGTGCTGCAACAGAGCAAGCACTGGCAAGGAGGGCACAGAAAGGGGTCTGTGATCCATCGCTGTGTACGTCTGTGATGCTGTGCTCATGGCCTTCAGGGCCGTGACTGCAGTTATTGGTGCAAGGTCAAGGCAGCAAATGCTCTCCAGCAGATGAGATGCAGCCAGGCTCAGTGGTTTGACTAAAAGCAGAAAGGGGACTTAAGACCGAAGAGGTGAAGTTGTAAGTTCAGGTCTCAATCCCCAGAGTATCCTCACTGAGCCCCACCAGCTGGGAGCGAATTGGAGACCAAAGCCGCTCCCACCTCCCTCTCATCAAGTGTTTTCTGCCCCTTACACCTCCCCTGCTTCCCTACAAGTGCTCCTTGTTACATCTGATAACAATAATCTGATAACGTTGCTCAGCTGCAACGTGCAGTGTTCCTTCATCTTCCTCAGCTGCTACCAGCTCCTGGGCAAGGAGAGAGGGGTGGAGGTTGGTTGGGGTGGAGGGTGAAAGGGGTGATTGTGGCGCTAAGGGATAGATAGGGCTTAGATGGGACCCAGTAGGTCATCCTGATGGTTGGACTTGGTGAACTTGAAGGCCTTTCCCAACCTGTATGATTCTGTGACTCTAAGAGGTATCAGGACAGGGAACAAGTGTTTGTGGAGTTGTCTCTGCCTTTCCTGGAGGAAAAGAGCTGTCTGCAGGTCCCAATCTCTCCCTCCCCTGGGGCGAGCTGGGGCTGTAAGGAAACATTTAGGAAACATTAGAGGCAGATCAGATT
Source organism: Nettapus auritus (assembly GCA_011076525.1). Taxonomy (NCBI): domain Eukaryota; kingdom Metazoa; phylum Chordata; class Aves; order Anseriformes; family Anatidae; genus Nettapus; species Nettapus auritus. Next base: position 5,169,727 of record CM021769.1, on the reverse strand, counting down.
TGCCCAGGGGCTTTGGGGTTTAATCAGAGCTCCTGGACCTCCAAGAGTTGACTGCCAGCTGTGGAGGCCCTCAGGGTCATCTGGAGAAGAAGTGCTGAAGAGACCAGAAAGTCCTGTAGGCTGGCTTGCAGTGGGCTGAGCTGTCTGCCGGAAGGGCCCAGGCAAGCCCCGAGGGAGGAAGTTTTTCAGCAGATCGGCAGGAAAAAGGGGCAGTTCTCTGTGAAGGTGGTCGTGGTGCAAAAACAAAGTCCTTCCTCATCAGGGAAGAATTTGACAGGCCTCGCTGGTAGCCAATGCTGTGGCACACAAAAGGTCAGTTCTCTCTCTGGAAGCCTTTCCTCCTTTTCTGCCAGCAGGAAAAATAATTTAAAAAAAAAAAAAAAATCCCCCAGAGAAGCCCTCCTCCCCCCTTCCCTGCCAAATACAAAAAGAAGAAAATCATCTCAGTCTGGGGAAAGGTGCTGTTCCTGCCTGGTCTGTTGGCCCAAAGATGCCTTTGCATCTGACAGCCTCGTCACTAAAAGGGCACATCTAATCAGAAGGGGGAGGAACAGTGGGTTCATCCTATTCCCACATCATGCTGATCATGTTGCAGAGATCTACACATCTGTGAAGATCCAAGCGAACATTAACCACCGCCATTGGGCTGGCTGCATATGGGACTTTGTTAGGGGAAGTTCAGCCTCGTTAGGTGTCATTTTGGTTCTGCAGTTGGCCTGTACCAACCCCAGAGGTCCATTCACCTCCTGCAATGAGCTTCAGGCTCTCATCTTCGGGTGCACACAGAAGAAACCAACTCTGGCAGGCACACCCATCTCAGCATGAAGGATTTGCACTGTCATGACCTGTCACCATCACCTACTTCTGCTTTCTGTAGCTTCAGAAGAATCAGGTTCATCTTCGTGTCCCATAGTTCTTGAAACTATTTTGTGCCTTTGACTCATGGGCACTGACTGTTGTCTATTGTTGTCAAAACTGACTGTTGTCTATTGTAACCTTTCTGCACCAGCTCCATTTGCCTCTCAAATTGTTTCTGAATATGAATTATCCTTCTGCAATTAGGGCTAACTGTTTGCTTAAGATAATTTATTGTTACTCTGAACTCACACAGTACTCATATGGGTTTTCAGATGGACCGTCAGGGAGTAGTGGTCACACATTGTCCAAAACTTAGGACCCAAACCAAGTTTTGTTTCAGCTATCATCAGCTGCAGAGGTCACAGTTAAGTAAAATCGGCTTAAACCGGGATTGGAAAACTGTCTGCTACATTAGCAGAGAGATCAGATGACAGATTTGGTCTGGCCTCATTATCTAGCCATAAAAATGTAAGGGCCTGAGGTATTTGGGGAATGGGAATGCAGAGAGCAGGGGGGATTTCTGGAGGATCCCTATGCAGTATTTGCTGTCTGAGCAAGGGAGCCCGAAGGACCCTTCCCCCCCCAGACTGTCTGATGTGAGCTCTTATCTCCAACAACAAACTGAAACCAGGAGAATCACTCTCTTCCTTTTGCAAACAGTTGGGGGAACAGGGGCTCCTGTGTGTCTACAACATCTCACATTTATTTTTAGCTTCTTCTATTTGGTTAGTGAGGTCACTGGAGCCCAGGCTTAAACATGTTTTAAGCAAATGTTACCCTGACCTTCCAGAGCTCTGAGTTTCCTGTAGCTATACATACCCGAAAGAAACAGAGCTAATGGTGCAAGGGAATGTTATATTAGCATTTTAGGCTACAGTTCAAATAGCTATGTATCCTCATTTATTGCAACACTTTTTAGGGATATGAAAAGTGTAAAATACATTTCAAGCAGTTTTGATCCAAAATACATTTGGTGAAGCTGTTTCCTGGCTGAAGTAGCCTCTGTGCCTTTTCCAGTAATTCTGCATTTAGGATTTTATTTACACAGTTCAGGGATTAAATCACAATTTCCACTCCTTAGTATAAAAACAAACAAACAAAAAAACCAACCCAACAACCCTCCTTCCTGCCAGAGCTGGAAGGAATTGCTGCAAGGAAAGAAACGTCAGGGTACTCAGAGCCACCAGCTCCCAACCAGCCCCATGCAAACTAGAAAAGGGGTTTTGGGGGGAAAACCTTCTCATGGAGCTGCAGAGAGATTAGCAAACAAATGCTTTTTTGTAATGAGAGCTTGTTCTGCAAATGCAATAAGCTCCTGATGGAGTCCGCCAGCCCGGTGCTGGAAGCAGGCCAGCACAGAGGTGCGGGGAGCAGGCAATGTTCATCGCTGTTCCAGATGTGAGACAAGAATGAGGAGGCTGTGGGAAGCTCGGCGGGTGCTAGGCGAGGTAGCACGGCCCTGCATATTGCGGGGTGAATATTTGTCCTAACAGGCTTTTGGATTGCTCAGCTGGGAATCACGAGGATGTTGGTGGAAACCCAGCTTCTGGTCAGGCTGGAGACCCTGCCCAAAGAAAGATGTCCCCCAAGGAGAAAAACAAACAAACAACAACAAAAAAAATGCCTTCAGAAGTCTGCATCTATCCTTATTTTTAGTCTTCAGGATGAGTCATTCAGGAAAAAGTCCTATTCTGAACGCTGATATAACTATCTCTTCCCTAGGGATATATTCATGTAGCTGCAGGTGACCAAATTAGGGAAGCTCAGCAAAAGTTACTGCTGGCGAAGTAAGCTATGGTGACTGCTCATGTGCAGACTTTTAGCCTCCTGTGAATGCAAAGCAAAATATCCCTGCAGGGTGACTGGAACTAATACGCTTTACTTTACATTTGCAATTGGCTCGGAGATGCACATGGCTCCTTGCCGAGGCTCAAGTGATAATGAATTGAGCTCCTGTAACTCAATTGCTTGCAAGCACTTGCTGTGTCACTGGTGGAAAAACACTGTAGAAAAATCACAATCCTCGCTCATATGTACCAGAAAATGTTACAGACTTGGTTCAACTCTCCTGGCCAGCCAGCATGTCTGAAGTTCACACTTCGAGACCAAATCCCTGTTCTTCTATTAACAGAGTACTGAACATTTTCTGCAAGCAGTGTAGTTGAATTAGAGAAGCCACAGTCACTGCAGTAGCAGCATTTGTGAGCTTAAAAAAAAAAAAAAAAAAAAAAAAAAAAAAAAAAAAAAAAAAAAA
>CM021769.1:5140381-5166515 GCA_011076525.1 Nettapus auritus | reverse complement strand
AAAAAAAAAAAAAAAAAAAAAAAAAAAAAAAAAAAAAAGAAAATCCCCAGATAATTCATCTGCGGAGGGTAATTTCCTAGGTCTAATCAGAGCAAACATCTCTATGGAATGTTGAAATAAATTAAATACAAAGCCTTCAAGGTCATAGTTTCTAATAATGCAGGCCTGCTGCAGTCAGGTGGATATGCTCAGGGCAAACCCCTTGTGCTTCGCTGTGAGAAATCTTTATCGCTTGGATGTAGCGGGAGTATTACAAGCAGCAATTAGACCTGCCTGAAAGAAAATGGAGTAAGTAGGGGATAGAGAGGATTCAAACTTCAAACATGGCACCTTGACATTCGAAGCAGGATAGATGCTCAGACTGGAATGACAATGTGGGTAAAGAGGCATTTGTATTGGGGGGATGTGGGAGCAAGGAGTGTTTGGAGGGTGTTGCTAGCAAGACACAAGCTGGGAGAAGCAAACCTTGCTGTCCTCCTCCAAAGCTGGTGCAGAAGCAATTAGATGTTGCCGGTGTGGCCACATTACTTGTCACCTCTCCTGCTGTGGCCAGTCCCTGTGGTCAAAGGTTTACAGCCCCCTCTCAGCACCACCTGCCCTAGCCAGCCGGCTGGAGGTTACTGCCCTGCCAGCTGTGCAGCACAGCCTTTTCTCTGCCTCCTGCAGAAATCTGGCTGCAGAAACAACCACTACCACCCTAACATTGAATAGGTCCCCTCCAAAGAGCAGCCACACAGCCATGGATCAGGCAAGCAGGAAATTCTGGATACCTCAGACACCGCAGAGAGCAGAGCATGCCCCGTGCAGGAGATGCCCTAATATTTCATTGCTACCATAGGTTATTTTTGTGCTGCTCTGATGACTTTCCTGGCAGCAGAGTATCTTTTCATAGCAGGATTAGAAAATTCCCTGTTGTTAATTTAATTTTATATAGTTTAGTTTAGTTTTCCTAAATAAACATTTCACAGACACCCTCAACTCCTTCACACTCCTTGCAAGAGATTTTGCTGTGAATCTTGCTATTAAAAATGACTTCCAGCATCCTAACTGTTAATTTAAGACTAGATCCTGTACATATACATACACGTGCCCATTTTGATTTCGTCTCCTCTGTTTATGCTATAATATGGTCTAGAAAGATGTGATCCTAGACCTACCCCCTGCCCTCCATCAGTCCCTGCTTTGCTCCCTACATAGCGATCCACATCCCCAGATGAGGTTGTTGAGGTTGTTTCTCTCCCTGCTCATCAAGCAGCCTCTTTTTCCCATTCACTTGCATATCTGTGAAGTGCTCTCCCCTCAAGCCTGAAAACCTCACCAGCACTAATGGATGCTTCTTCAGCAGAGCCCTGTGTGACACTATTATCCCCATTTTCAGAGATGAGGAACAGAATTGCAGAGATAGGAAGGTCAATGTTGTTAAAAGCATCTGCTAATTTGAGATATCACAAGGCTTGATTTTTCAGAGTACTTATTTCCATAGCACTTTGTGTGGTCACAACACAATTCCCTTTTGACTCCTTTTGCAGCCGTGAGAGCTTCACCCTCGTGTCTGGCAGAAGCGAGCAGCAGCCCATAATTAGTGCCCATCACTGAGGAGTCTGACCTGACCAGAGACACACATGAAAATTCCTGTCTGAAGCAGGCTGGGCTGGAAGAGCTCTAAAAACCTCAATGCTGGGTCTCTTCATGGCAAATGTCACCTCTAGCTACCAGCTTTGGTGGAACAGCTTTCAGCTGGTGTCTTGTCCTGAGGGCTCTTGGGGGCTCCACTCAAAACAAGCAATGTATTTCTGTGAATTCAAGCCTATAGAAAGATGCTTGGGTTGCTGTAAAGGCAACTCATGCCTCCACCAGAAAAACCTGAGTGTGAAAATCAAAATGGTGGAAAACACCAGATTTGCCACAGGTGCTACGATGGGGAGCAGCTTGATGATGAAGAGTGAGCACAATGCCCAATGTTCAGACAGCGATATGCCAGTGGTCTGTGTCTTCAGCTGGAAAGGAGATGTGTGTGTATTTCTTTTGTGCCTATGCTTGGCAATAATTGCACCCATGCATGTTTCAGCTGGTGTTAGCCCAAACTGCCATCTGATGAAATTTATGATCCAGGGCTATTAAACAAAACTAGTCTCATCAGGCTCCACATTTGATAAGGGCACGTGCTCGCACAAATCCAAAACCCTGTTGAAGAATTTCATTTGCAGGCTTTCCAGCTGGTTGCCATTCTGCACAAATCCAGCGGGGACCGAACAGAATCCACAGAAAGCAAACTGGCTTTAGTATTTCCTAAGACCCATGCTTCTCACTTGGAAAAGATGGATATTTTCCCCCAGCTCGAAACAAGTGGAACTGGTTGCAATTAAACAGTCCATGAATGACACAGAGTCCTGGTTCTGGGCCAGGTGCTTCCTGCACTGGTTCCCTTTGGGGCAGTGTTTTCCCTTGCATGATGCTGAGCCTTCAGGGACATGTTCCTGCACTGCATACATTTTTTTGGCAAGGTGTCAGCCACAATTCTCGCCTTCATTTGCTTGGTGCCCCCTTTTTGTAAAGCCCAGCAGAGCCAACTGGAGAATTATTAATCGGAGGAGCCATACACATAGATGCCAGTTTATAAAGCTGTGGTGGAGAAGAGAGGTGCTAAAGGAGGTGGAGGGAGAGATCTGGTCTGGTACTCCAATGTGGAGTAAGGTGCAGTAAATTAAGATGAGACTCTCCAAAAGCACCCACTTAGGTCGAAACAGATGGGAGATGTAGCTCCACACATTGGGAGCCACCCCAGCACTATGGGGCTTGGAGATACAGGTTCTGGTAGCTCCCCTGGGTGGGAAACCAAGCAGATCTCCATGAGAAACCTCTCCTCCAGCACAAGGGGGTCTCTGCCTGTGTTTCACTGACCCTTGACAAAATCTGGCAAGCACAGCAGGATGACCAGTTCTGCCCAGCCTGCTCATTCCAGCAACCAATGCTAGCCCGGTCCCAAAGAGAGAGATCTGGGGGGGGGGGGGCGGGGGCAGTGAGCTGGAACTGACAACAAAAAATCTGTATTTAAGCAACTGATGAGAAAAACACCTATCTGGCTTTGGCACACGCATTGCTTAAGCTACCAGAAAAGAATAAGAACTTTGTTCCCCCCTCATCATCACTCATATCTAGTAATCTGGCAAGCAGTTAGAGCACTGCCAGTATTTCCACACATGCGAAAAACACACCAAACCTCCAAAGGAAAAAAAAAAAAAACACACCCAAAACAAAACAAAACAAAACAAAACAAAAAACCAAACAGCTATGTCTATTACTCACATCCCTAGAGAAATCACAATAAGAGACACAGAGTTTACCACCTCCAAGCAGGAAATAGCTGCCTTTCTAATGCTTGCTAATTGCTTCACTTAAAACTGGTTTGATTACTTGGCACCGAGACAGTATTTTAAAGCTGAATTATTGCTTGGAACTTTTCCTTTCACCTACCAAGAGCCCAGGTCATTAAAAATGTGTAGCAAAGGTCTCCCTGACAGGTAGGGGATTGCGTGTTAACTCTTTTATGAAGCATAAGAGATGTTTGCTTCTGGGACAGCTTCTTGCTGTTTTGCCATACATGCCACGAAAACCGAGGTGTTATTTATTAATCCCACAGCAGGCAGACCCACGAGTGCATGTGGAGAAACCCAGATTACCGAAGCAAGTAATGCTGTGGAGCTGTCAGAAATATTCCTGGGGCGGGATCACATTTTCACTTTCCAAAACCCATAGGCCAAATCTGTCACTCTAGGATTTAGGTGAAAACAAGTTATTTCTTCACATGGCTTGGCTTCCTAAAGAAGAAATTACGGGGCTGTTTGGGGGGTGAATGACATCAGGACAGCAGCAGTGGGAGAGGAGTTGTCCACTGCAGGAGCAGACTGGTTTTGGGTTTGGCTCTGCCAAACATTGGCGTTAAAACTGCTTTTGTCACAGCAGTTCTTTAGGATCAGAAATTAGCTTGCATTTTGTACTTGACAGGAAGTTATTAAGAGATCTCCGCAGCTACAATAAAACTGATGATTAAATTGCAATCTTTCAAAAAGAATTTGAATCTGAATACGAAGCATCAATAAGGTAAGCAGCAGCTATGCAGTTGGCACATCCCTGACATGTCTGTTCCTGAAGCTCTCCCACCTGATGAGGCTCTGGTCTGGGGACAAGCAGTGTTTCATGGCCAAGGATGCACAGGACATAGCGTTCTGCTGCCCCGAGCCCTACAAGAAGGGCTGTAGGGGAATTTTCAGCCATCTCCCACACCAATCATGTTTTCCATCAAATCCAATATGGTCTTTCCTTATCAAGTTTTTCACTTCTATGCAGGAGCTGTCCCATGGGATGGAGAACAGCTGGGTCTTTCTCCTTGTCCACAGCACATGGGATCTGCGATGTGGGATCTATCTTCCGATATATCCCCAAGGAGCTTGGCAGCTCACAGCCTCACTTCAAAAAGCCAGCAAAATAAAGCACAGGAGAAAATGCTGGTATGAAATACAGCCGGAGTCTAGCACAGGATGTTTTGAGGCAATTAGTCAAAATATGTGGAAGAGGGTAGGCTTTGCTATCGTGCCATCACTTTTTTTTTTTTTTTTTTTTAAGCAGCAGGCATCTAGAATAAAATTTACACATGAAGTCTTCTCTCAGACACAGAGAAAAGGCTTCCACTTTTGGGGGGTTGTCTATAACTGGCAGAGCTTTGCAAAAACACCGAGGTGTAACTTCTGCATGGAGATGTAGCCTGTGCACCCACTCTCCAACTAGGACTGTGCTGCCTGTTTGTGCTCTTGCAAGGGCATTTATTGGAGTAAATTAGAGAATTTCTAGTGGCCAGGGAAACATGCTGGAAACAGTCGCTAGCTAAAATGTCAGTCTATTGATCAGGAGGGAGGGAATCAGGTCAAAAGGAACAAGAGAATCTGGGTCTATGTGCAATGGGAGAAAAATAGCACTTATTTTCATCTTAGGAAGCTGCTTGCAAAGCTTTCCATGCCTTTTTTTTTTTTTTTTTTTTTTTTTTTTCCCATGTCAAAGCAGACAGATGGAATATGCAGATTTATGCAGAAGAAATGCTTAGTGCTATCAGCTGAGCAATGGCTTAGAAGGTGTCTTTGCAGCTGGTGTTTTTAACCATCTGTGTCAGTCAGGGAAAAAAGCCATGGGCCAGTTTTTCAGCGGATGCAGGTGACCAAATATTATTGATACCTGAGACTCCCAGCTGAGTGTTTGTGTGTTACTCCCACCAAAACTGAGGGCAGGAATTGAAGATTAGCACCAAATAATCCTCCTTCTGAGATGATGCCCCCACAGGCCCCTGGAAAAAGTTTTTGCCAAGACTGCCCTTGGTTCAGACCACAGGACGGCAGAGAGAGGGACATGAGACACTGGCCACTGATGTCCCACCAGCCCTTTCCTGCTCTGACCCCAGCAATGCTCAGCATGCTGCAGGGTGAGGTAGAAGAGCTTTCATGCTCCAAATACACTTTCTTGCATGCCTCAAACCCTGAGAAATGCTATCTGTTGCTGGTGGGATATGGTGGGATATGGTATAGCAGATACAGTGGGCTGGGGCAGATTTGACAAAAACAATCCTTTAGAAGGAAAATAGCACAGATAAATAAATAAATAAATAAATAAATAATATAATATAATATAATTTAATAAAAGCAAGGCAACATCTAGCAAAATACCAAAGACAGGCTTCTAATATGAAATCTCTGTCACTGGACATATAGGCTGAGAGATGTCTCATCTGATCTTCGGCATCAACACTGCTTTGTTAAGAAAGGACACCAGCTGGGCAGGTGATATGAGTGCCACTGCTGACACCGACGTGGCTGGAAAGCCCCATTTCCAGTTTCCCGAAGATTAGTTTTGGCACCCACTCTGACCATAACATGCAGGATTGGTTGAGTACACCAGGCTGCAAGAGGGGCCATTTTTTTGTCAGTGCAAAAAGCCACCCCTTGCTTCTTGGATAAACATTTGTGGTTTTATGATCTTTTCTCCTCTTCAGTCCACTTCCTGCCTCCTTTACCAGTCCCCCAAACTCCTGATGAAAGACATATAAAGATCATGGCAGGAACTGAAACTTAACATTTTTGTTTTCAAGCTTCAAAAATATTTCCCAACCATCTCTTATTCCTCTACAGGAAATCCCTTTAAAAACATTCTGCAGTGAGCAGTTAAGTAGTTGAACCGACTCACATACCATCTCAGGTTTCTGCTGGTGATTAATAAACCAACTGAGTATCTGACAGGATGGTAACTTTTATCATTTCTAGATAAATGTTAATGCGTCTGGTTATTTCCAGACCTTCACTGATGCGATTGGAAAAGCAAATTAGACAGTGTTGTAGCAGTCTGCTTAACATTCCTTCTTTTGTGCTATTACTGTTAATTTATTCCTTTAAGCCAATTTTTGCAATGTCACTACTGTGAAGGTTTTCTCAACATTTTAATTATAAAAAAGAACCCTCCAACATTAAATTGCTACAGGATAAAAATCAATATTTAAAGTGTCAGCTTAAAAGCAGCTCATATCTTTTGTGTGTGTGAGGGAGAACGTGTGCACACACCCATCAAGCCTATTTGAACATATAAATTTATAAACTCTCTTTTTTTTCTTTTTTTCTTTTTTTTTTTTTTTGTAAGAAAACATTTGCCTTGATGCTCTATAGTTCTTAGAACTGAATATTTCTAAGTTAATTGAATAAACATTTCTGCATTGCAGAAAATAAAGAGAAGCTATTATCCCTTAAAAATCCCGTACATCTGAGGAGGTTCAAGACTTTCTGAGAACCCAACATTTCATAAAGAATTTTGAGCATGCATAACTTTTTTACCCATAAATGCCACCCACTCAGAAACAAAGGAACTAAGTAGGCTGTAATTACTTCCCTACACAATAGATTACAATTGCTCCTATCAAGAAATATTACATAATTATTATAACCTAGGGCTGTGATTACATATTTGCTCAAAAGAGAATCATACATAATAGAATGCAGTAGGACTCATGGCTCTTCGTCTATTGTGTCAACTCACACATTGGAATTATTTGATTGGAAAACTAAATAAAGACCTTGAGTCCTAAACAACACTTCCACATCAGCTGTCAGGAGTGAAGGAAGTAATAAATGAAGGGGCATGCAGGTGTCTATTAAAAAAAAAATGGAAAAGAGTGAGAATAGATGTGAGGATAAGTTGTATGTCTGCTTGTGTCCATCCATCCATCCATTGGATGCTTGCTCATCCTCTCTGCCTCAAAAGGAGTTTGCAAGTTGCTGATAAAAAGATCTTATCTCCACAGAAGATGAAGGCAAAGGTCAGCCCATGGAAGATATCAAGAAAAAACAGCTCCTCCTCATTTTCTTCATGTTCTTGGTGGCTCACCCTCTCCCCTCCCTCACTCCGGCTGGATTCCCAGCTATTTGAGCAATTTTCCATTGGGGCAGGGGCTGCATGCACTGGGATGTGGGAGGATGACGAGGAGGAAAGGCTTCACAAGAGCTTACCACATTTCTTGACAGTTTTGCACGTCTGATGTTAAATCAGCCATTTCTCATGCTCATAACTCATGCCTCAGATAACCTGCGTGTCTTTGATGCTACCAGCACTTAGAATAAGTCGTCCTGCTTTGTATCCTTAGATAACCTGCACAAAACAAGATGCAGATGGCTATCAAAACCAGAGCAAACCATTAGCTAGAGTCTGTGAAGACCAGATGTAGGACTTTTGCTGGAGAAAACGCTAGAAGATGACTTTCCCCTTGCTTTACCCTCAGAAAAACAAAGTCCCCTTAGTTCTGAACAGTAGTTCTCTAAACAGTCACCTGGGCTTTGCTCTTACAGTGGCATTTTCAGTCTCTGAAAAGCCAGAATTACAACTTTAAAAAGAAATATTTTTTTGGGGGGGGGGTCTGCAAAATGCCACACCATGTCTCATGGGGGACACTGAGTCAAATTTTGGCATGGGGTCCAGCCATCGTTGTGAGCAGACGGGTTCCAGTGATGTGGAGAGCTGCACGGCGACTGCAGCCGCGCCTGTGACTGATGGCTGGCGCTGAGCCAGGGCAACTTCAAAGAGAAATGCAACAAGAAGCTGATTTTTCATGTGTGTGCTCTTTTATTAGGAATTTTTATATTTCTGCCTAGTAATAGCAGAAGTAATATCCCGATTTCCCAAAGTGTAACAAATCTAATGTGTCGTACATATTGGATGGAAGTAATTTAACATGAGCGCTCTTTAATTTCACAGATTTCTATTGCAAGCAGTTCCTGGGTAATGATCAGGGTTTTGCTGTTTTGCCTTTTTAAAGTTAAATATTTTTAAGTCCAGATGGAGAGGGTTTTTTACAGCTGTGCAGAACAGAGACACTAATACATGCTGAACTCTGCAGGCGGTATTAAAATTCTGACATCTACTTTAAAAGGATTTTTGAAAGTCATTTTAAAGGGACATCATCAATGTGAAAATCACTTTGGATCTCATAATATTACAAGTAATATTTCAGATTAGCATATGAAGCCAGCTGGCAGGGGGAGAAATAAATGCTCCATTCCACTCCACCAAATAAGCCTGTTCACTTTGCATTTTGACTACTTTTTACATTGGATCTTTCAAAGCTTTCAAAGCTGCTGCCCCATGAGTTGTCCTCATGGCTACCAGAAGGCCAGGGAAACCCCAGTACTGGGTACAGGCTCTTGCACCAAGCCCAGTGCCTCCAGCAGCAGCTGAAAACAGGGACGGGGTGCTCCAGTGCTGCTGGGGAACTTTTTGACATCAACCAGAATGGGCAGAAATGCCAGTGTTGATTTTTCTTTAAATTCAACAGATTTTCAGAAAAAACAGCAAATGCAAAAATGTATTTGGACACAACACATTTGTTATGTGAATACTCATGAAGAAGCAGTGAAATGGAGTCATGTTTTCAGGAATTCCTACTTGGGGAAAGAAAGCAACTCTCCTTCTTCAGTTTCTCTAGAAATTTCTAGCTTACAGTGACTGAGCATTTCCATTTTTACACCTTTTCTCATCAGAACAGCAATTCAAATGCATCTGAAGCCCTTTCTCCTCCCTTTTGCAAGAACATTGATTTCTCCTCCCTGTGCATGTGCATGCAAGGGTGCACAAGGGGCATTTTCAAGTCTCGCTTTGCAGCAAAGCCAAACTTCAGCACCTACAGAAGAGAAACACCGCATGCCAGGGAGAAATGGACATTTGTGATTCTCCTTCCCTGGGCGTGGGAGATGCTGGAGGACCACAGCCCCACACCCACCGACTGCAGCTGTTTCTTCCCTCTGGTTGTGGCACAGGGAGGAGAGCATCTTCCTTTGCAACACTCCTCAGTCTTAAGAGAGCATGTAAAGCCTTCTGGTTCTAGCAGCTTTTTCTTCCTCTGTGACCTCTTTCGGTTTTTATTAAATCTTGGGCAGGCATGCTCATTGTTCTACCTACAGACCTCCAGTTTACATGGGGCTGGGACTGCACTTCATCCTCAGGAAACAAAAGTGCTTCAGAAAGGGAAAGTTCTCCCCACCAGAGCAACTCCTGGAATGGAGACAATGACCAAATAGCCTGTAAAGGAAAAACCCAAAGCAGAGAAATGCAAGCCAGGCTGTAGCCTAGAAAAGGGTTGAAGAAACTTTACAACTGAAGGTGTATTTTAAGGCATCAAGAGTCAATATAATTTAAGCTCCTTTTCACAATCACTTCACCTGCTGAGCTTCATTTCCAAGCCCAGCGGTTTTATGAGATGAATCCTTCTCATCCATCTCTGTTAATTCACACATCAGCTTGCAGGAGGAATGAGGCACCTCTGGGCATCGATGGGAACATGACAGGGCTGAATCCATTCTCATTGGCATCCTCCCTGCAACCCAGTCCCTAGAGGTCTGAACCTTGCAATGTTTTCTCTTCACTATATATATATATTCTCAAGTATGATGGGCCTGAGCTAACCCTGGCTCAGTTCCCTTTTACATTCATTGCGGATATTCCTACAGAAGCATGGAAAGGTCCTAGAGGAGACCAAATCGTGAAGCTGACACTATTTCAAGTTGTGGCAATTATTTTTTTTTTTTTTTTCCCCATTGAGAAATGCCAAACCAGGGTGACCCTGACAACAAGAAGCACTGGCAGAAGGACTGAAGCAGTTGCCTACAGATGTGGGGTTGTTGAGGTTTCTCAAATCATCTGCTGCAATCAAATGTCAACAAAAGCCCCAAAGTACATAATTTTTCTGGCAAGGGGGTTGGACCCAATGATCTTTTGAGGTCCCTTCCAACCCCTACAACTCTGTGATTCTGTGATTTTCTTCTAAATCAGATGCACACAGGAATGGCCAGTGTGTCCTCCTTAGATATTGGGGTCAGATTTACAGGGATCTAAGCCAGGGAAGAAACTTCAAGGATACAACCAGCACATTGGGCTGTGGTCCCCTTCATAGCAGCTGGCCCCTCAGGAGATCATGAGGCCAAATGAATTAGGAGACTCAGGAACCATTAGGTATAAGGAATTAATGCGATGGTGAAAATACCGAATTATCATTTACTGCTCTGTTATGTCTGGCATGAGGTTTGATATCTGTTGATCAGCTGGATCCCAGAGGCTGATAGCCAGTCCTCAGTATCTACTTTTTTCTTTAGGATCTCTTTATAGCATACATTTAAAAAATAATCTTATATACATTGAAGTCTTTTTACATGAATTTCGATAACTAGATTTCTTTCATTTAGTCAAAATTATTGTCCAAGACAAATCCCATTCAGTGTTAGAGATGCAAGTGTTAAAAACTTCCATCAACTTCTTACAAAAATCTCCCCCAGCACACCACAAGCACAGAGAGGGCCATGGGATCAATGGTTTGTGCTGATCTGGGGAAAGGGATCCCTGGCAGGCACCAAGCCCAGCTTCTGTGACAGCTCCAGGGGAACCCCAAAAGTCCCCCAGAGGCCTTCACTACAGCAGGTGGGGATGGGGATGGGTGCTAACACACAATCCAAAACAGCCTGGGAGGGACTGAGAGCGTGGGATGGAAGCTGTGAGCAGAAGAAAGCCTGTGGGGTCAGAGCTCCCCCTCCTGATAGCTCAGCACCAGCCCTTTTGGGACTGAGACCTCCACTTCTGCCCTCCCGGTGGATTGAAAATGGTGGGAGCAGCAGCAGGCCTCCTCTGTGTGTCCCTCACCCCCTCACCACTCTGGGAAAGCACCTGGCTTTACATCCAAGCTCCTCTCTGGTCAAGCAGCAATTAAAAAACAAAAAACAAAAAAAAAAAAAAAAAACAAAACAAAAAAAAAAACCACCACCACCACCACCACCACCACCAACAACAAAAACATATAAAGCCATAACATAATTCTTTAATTAAATTCAACATAGCACTGGTGTTGCCTGATCTGTAGAAAATAGCCTAACGTTGCTATTTCCCCGACGGCTGGAATTTCATGCCAGCCTGACTGGGCGATACACTGCAGCCCTTCATTCGGGGAATGGCAGACTTTCTTCCCCTTTTCCTTGCGCTGGTGATCCCTGATTTCATTTAGTGATGCTGCTGGGCTGGGCTGGCTCGAAGGGAAAATCCTTGCACGTACAGGGCTGATCCAGAGAAATGGTTCCTGAGGAGCAGCCAGACATCTTCTCCAGCATCTTGGCATATTAAGGCTTTCTAATTTGGCTTTACATTTCCTAGCATTTTTTGAGCAAAACATGTGTGTCAGTGGGGATGCAGCCCCGGAGGGAGCACCCAGCTTGTCACCATTTATTTTGTCCTCTGATTTCATTTGGATTTCAATTAGATTCATCATGGGGGTAAAGAAACAAACCAAAAAATCCCACTCAATAAGAAAGGCCATAGATGCATTTTAGATCCATTGCATTTTGCAATCTAATTACTTTAACATGTCGGGATGGGGGGGGGGGGGGGGGGGGGGGGAGGAGGTTATTACTTACAACACCGGAAAGCTTTCATGAAATAACACAGAATTATTAAACTTTTCAGAAAGAATCCAGTTTGCAGTTCCCACTGCACATATACCTGAGCGATTTTCCCTTTTCCTGTGGCCGAGAATCACTTTGTATTACACTTTCCCGTCTGTAAAAGCAGCCCTTGTTCACAGCTGCCCTGCGGTGCTCGTAATGTTATTGGTTCTGTGTGGAGAAGCTGGGGTTGCTGTGAATTCCTGCCTTGTGGCTCTCTGCTTCACAAAGGTAAATACATTTGCTGAACTAGCTAGGCCTCACGGTGCCCGAAATCCCGTGGGGAATGAAGCATCCTATCGAAGGAAGCTTTGAAACCCTAGTTGCTCTAAAACACTTTTCTCGGGCAGAACGCACAAAGCATGCTTCTGTGTGATATTTACTGTCTTTTTTGTGGATCCCATGCATAAGACTTGTATTGAGCCTTTGCAGAGCTCTTCCCTCGGAAACGTGCAGGGTGCAATGGGAAAAAAATCAGTGATTTTGCTCTGTGCTCCCTCCCTTTTACTCCGCATGCAGGTAGCTGCCTGAGAATGAGAAAACACTCATGGGTGAAGAGGGAACAGAATCTTTCTTGGCTCAGATAGACTTGGTGAAAAATAAATGTCCCCACCAGCAGCACTGTTCAATGGCTGAGTGCTATGGGCACTTGCCAAGATGCTTATAGCAGGATGCACTGCAGATGCGGGACACAGCCTGCTCATCTACCGCGTCAGCTTTCTTCAGTGAATGCCAATAGGCAAAAGTGCCTTTGAGAAATGCCTGTTGCTGACATTGCTTCCCCAATGGATTCTGTTGGTTTTCTTCCAGAACTAATTAGAGCCAGGTGAGAGGAGGTGGAGCCTGGTTTGGGTGGGGGTGCTCAGGCAGAACGAACAAGCAGAGTGCCCGTTTATTTAGTCTGGGAGGTGTTTAAAAGCCATCAGCCGTTTGACATTTTTGTTTCTCCCTTTTCTCCTTTTTTTTTTTTTTTTTTTTTTTTTCTTTTTTCCTTTAAACCCTCTCCCAATGCAAAACACACAGGACAGCCTCCTGGGGTAGAGAAGACCAGAGGCCGGATTGTCCTTTCCTTCCTTGCATGACAGTAACTGCAGGGAGCAGTGTGGACAGCTGGCATGGGGCTATCCTGGGGACAAAGGCCTTACTAGTGCTGTTTTCATGCCATCCCTGCTGTGGGAAAGCAGTACCACACCTGACAGCTCACCCACATCCCTGCAGTCGAGCATGTGCTCAGGACAAATCCCTGCTGCTCATCATTTCTGATTGTGGAGCATCGTTGGTTTTGCTTGTGCACTTGCACATGCAAGCAGGCATCATAAGCAGCATGCTATTTCCTCATAATGAAAAGTCCATGCTGCCTTAGGGTCCTTAATCTGAAATTAAATTCTACATCATCTGCAGCCCAGAGTAGGGCATGGGGTGGCTGTAGAGCAAATCCAAGCTCAGCACTCCAGACGCATGCGCTCACTCCCAATGCCCATGTCACGTTACCATCAGACACATTCCAGAAGTCCTCATTTTCTAGGCATGAAAACATTTAACAATAAACAGAAATTCTTCCGATTACATGGTTATGTTGGGCTGCTGAAAACAGACTCTTATTAAGCTAGGCAGAGAGCAATTAATGTCATGTAGAGAGCAGTCTTCCACATGGCAAAAAGCTGGAGTAATATATCTTTCCCACCTCCAGCAGCTGAGACCGTGAGTTAAGGCTCCAAGTTTTCAAAAGCTTATTAAGACACTTGGTGTAAGCATGTGAGCAGCTCCACTACATTTGGAGCCTGGTGAAAATGTGGCTGCAATGAGATCCATGATGGTTTTGGCGCTGAATTTAGTGGGAACAGCATTTTATGTCTGAGTTACATTTCCAAAGGATTTTATCTTCCTTTCAGTCCTTCGCACCACTAGCTAGCCTGGATGTTTCTTCATTGCCACTATGGACACTGAAATAATATAGAGCTGGATTTCAAACCTGATTGGAGCTGGAAGATCTTCACCAACTGAAATCTCTGAAGTTCCTTGTTTCTACCTTTTTCCAAAGGAGTCCTGAGGCTTATTTTATATCTTATAGGTCTGCAGCATGCTGCAGCTCCTAAAGTAAGAAAAAACAACATAGTGAAACTAAGCCATAAATTGCTTCCCAATTATTTTTTACCACCTAATTTGGTGCACAATGCTGGAGCCTTGCTCTCTGAGAACGGCAGTCCTGCCACAAACTCAGGAGCAGCCAAAAGGCTGCAGAACAGAAGAGATATTCATTATCATCTCTCTTGTGCTGCAGATGTGACAGGGGCCCTGGAGAATTTGCCGAGCACGATATTTGCAAATGCCTGCTCGCCTCTGTGTTAGCTCAAGCGGAGAACTGCTGCTGGGGATGACGTTCCTCCTACCATCCTGCTCCCACCCAGCAAGCACAGCCATGCTGCCTGGAGAGTGCAATCTGGGCTGACTTGCACAGGACTCTCCATCCAGGCTTGCTGATGGTACACCTGGGACATGAAGAAATGATCCCATCTCTCAGGCTGGAGTCACTCACCCTCAGCAAGTCAAAGGCTCGGGATGTTCCAGCATTTATAGATTTATTATTATTATTATTATTATTGCAGAGAATTATGGTGCTCACTGATGAAACAGGGAAGTTACAGTGAAACCACTAACTCCACAATGAAAGGGCTTTTATACGCTCTGCTGCAGTGGTGGTTATGGCTGCCAATTTTGCACAATTCACTTTCAAGCACAAGATCAGCACAAACTGGTTTAAGACGATTTCAGAATGATGAATGCTGACTTGAAAGGTTTCCAGTACGACATAATTACTCTGCATTAATGTGCAATACACAATGGTCTATATGTATCTCAATGGGAATCTCAGTGGGGCTTCGTGGGCTCCGTTCCAAGCAACCTCCACCGGGAGTCACGCTCAGAGTCCCACAGGCTGAAATGCAAATAGATCCCATATTCACTCCTGAATTATTCCTGTGCAGAATCAGATGCGAGAGATCCAGGGCCATATCCACTGGTGTGTGGCAACACACAATTGTACTCAGCTGTAGTGAATACAGCCCATTTTATTTCCTCTCCTTGGCCTGGTGTGTTTTGCTTTGGCTAATGCACACACACCTTAATCTTTAGTTGCACAGAGGCAGGCACCTCTAATGAACTCCCCACGGCTTTAAACAAAGAGACATTTTCAGTAAGTGAGGTTGGGGCAGGGGGATTCAACCACTTGTCCGGAGCAAAGGCCAAACTGAATGAAGAATTCATTTACTTACTCCCAGCTAAGCACCACTCACTTGGAGATGAACTGTGGTCCTCTATAATGACTGTCCTTTTGCAAAGGCAGTTCTGGTCATTGGGTGGATAATAAAACACTCAGGTTCAACATCACATCATCCTGATCAGCTTTCAAATACCTCAGCATTTGGTGGGTATTGCTTTTGTCACTGCTGGAGGACTTTGGGGTGCCCAGGTACCCTGGCAATGAGGAGAGGACTCGTATGTTCGGGGGAAAAAAAACAAAACAAAACACCTTCCCTATTCAGTTCTTGGTGTGGAGTTAAAACTTCTCTCCAAAGCTCAGAGCTGCTTGGAGCAGTTTTCCACCTGGGCTCATTTCCAGCCTATAATGGGGTAGCTGTTCTCATTTTGTTCTGCCATGCTGCTCTGTGCTCTGGATCGTGGCAGACTGATGCAGCTCCCCCCATGGGAAAGCAAGCTGCTGGGACACCAGGCAAACAAAAGCATCCCTCGCTGCAGTCAGCAAGGCCTCCTTCCAGAGCCAGGGACTCCAGCCGATGGGATGGATGGGGAATATTTTATTAACGTTATGGGCATCTCTGCTTCCCTGTTTAGTATTGCAATGCCAAGTGCCTGGGGTGGAGGTAAAGGCAGCTGTGAAGGGGCTGTTAAAAGGACCTGGAGGAGTAAAGACAGTGGTGCAGAGAAATGCACTGCAGTCAGGCATCTTCAAAGGCATGAAGATAACAATGGCTGGACACATCCCAGGTGGAGCGAGTTATTCTTCCCAGAGCTAAGCCTTGGATCAAAGGAGACCTCCAACCTCCAAGACCCTGGAAGGCAGAGCAGGTTTGGGTGGGTGGTGGTGAGGGACAGGGAAAAAGAGGTGGAGAGAGAGGAAGATTCCCTTTGACACAGACAGGGCAGGCCATGAACAGAGGAGTTCGTTACTTGCTGCAAGCAAATAGCTACCTGAGAGATGGCAAAGGAAGGTTAAGTTTATGCAGAAGGTGTAGGACCCATTTTTAGCTCAGGAAGCAAAGTTTATATGAGGATAAGGCCTGTGGCTTCCTCTCCACCCTCAAACTTTTGAACCAGCTTGCCAATTTAAACCACATTCAGAAGAGGGGTAGATGCCTCCAAGATAATGCTCCTGCTGATTTGTTTCTCATGAACAGACAAAGAAAAATTCATCACCCGCATAAAGAGGAGGCAAACCCAAGCAAGCACCTCTGCAAAGGAGAAAGAGGAGGAATGTCTTTATCTTCTCCTGTTGGCCCATGGCTGGCTGCTAGCTCAGCACACCCTTATCTCCCACCTGGCCAGTGCTCATAAGGGCAGAGAGGTAAGAGCAACAGAGGTTTCTGAATCACTTTTCATCAGTTAGCGCCCTAGGCTTCAATGCAAATCCTTTTCCCAAATTCACAGCAAGGATAACAAAACAGAGTCGGTACCCTGGGCTTGTGAGTAGGTGAGGAACTGGGCCTGGAATAGGGAACATCTGAACCTAAATACCAGGGGATAGCTCTAAGGGAGACCTCAAGGCTGGTTCACCCTATAATGAGGCAGAAAAATCACTTAAAATAAATAAATAAAATGTTGTAAGTAATGGATGGAGCCGAACAGTTTGGCTCCTGCAGCAGCCCTTCAGCTTCCTGCAGAAGGGAACTCAAGGATACTCCAGCAATTAGGACATTCACTTGGAGATTAGGACACCCACATGCAGCCTCTGCCACAAATTTCCTTGGTGGCCTTGGTGGCCTTGCAAGCTGCCTGTCCTCTGCCAGCTTTCCATTTGTCCAGCCTCTCCTCCCTAAAACCGTCAATAAACCATTACATTCCCTCCTGATCTGATCATGCTCCAGGTCTTTGGGTTGTTTCTCTTAGGGCAACAAAACTAGCAATGCAAGCACTGACACAATTGTTCTTTTACCAAAACCAGGCAGCCGTGCAGCTGTGATCCCAGGACCGAAGCACTCCTTGCCCAGCAGCACCAGCCTCCTCCAGCACTCTCAGCCCGCAGCACTCTCTCTCTCCCTTGGCTGTTCTTCAGAGCGGCGGAGCCAATGCTCTTTCATCTGCATCCCTGGCTTCCTGATGTGCCTCCGTATCTGCTTTCAGGGTGTGTGTTTGTTTTTTTTTTTTCAATTGCTCCTTCCTTATCTACCCTGTCCCCAGTGGTCATACGTAACCGTGCTGTCACCAGAACTCTATTTAAGCAAACAACACCTGGTGAAAGCCCTTCTCACGAGCACGGTACACGTGGGGAGAGGTCAGGACTGTCTCAAAACCCCTGTCCTTTGGGGAATGGTTACCATTTCCAGGCCAGGTCTATAGGAAGGGATAACATCATTGTGGAGCAACTGATACAATTTGAAAGACTTCGATCTTTGTCTCAGGAACAAACCCTTCCTCAGGCTTGAAATATTAGCATTTCAAACCACAACAGCTGAGCACTTTGTAATTTTTCCACTGACGGGGAGACTGGCTGGGAAAGCAAGAGCTAAGGTCCCATCTCCCTATCGTGCTTAAAGTCAGAGACAGATATTTTGGTGTTCGGCCCAGTTTCTCAGCACTCGGTGTAGTGAAGGGCTGTAGACCCAGCCGCCCTCTAAGAATTTGCAAAAGAAGCAGCCTTGCACAGCCCCATTTGCAGAGGACAGGATGGGGTGAGCCTCTCCTCCAGGCCCGCTCAGGAGCACAGCAGCATGGGTGCCAAATCCTAATTCTGAGATGCCTGAGGACCCCACTAATTGGGCAGGATTGTTTGCACAGACAAGCAGGAAGTAGCCTTTGGCCAGGAAGAGGAATTATTGTGGCTCCCTGAGGACCTCTGCAGTGTAGTTTCTGGCCTGTCTCCATACTGCTTTTTGTTTAAAATAGTCTCCATTGGCACTTGCCTTCCGTCCTCCCACCGAGCTCCACAGCCAGCACGCGCAGACGTGCTAATGGCCCCATCAGCAACCCCGTCCCAATCCCTCTGAATGCAGAGCAAAGCAGCAAAACCCCACATGCACTTCTTTTAAAATGAAGCCACTCAGCCAGAATAATGCAAAACTGTTGGTAATGCCACCATCCTTCTGGATCTGTGAGAATTCAGTAGCCTGACAGTGGACCCTTCCAGCCCCAGGATGGATCCATGTGAGGACTTCCCTAGGGCAACGTGGTGAAGTGAGGCAGGGAAACTGCAGGGAGGGCTTGTTGGTTCTCTGTGTGCTCTCCCAAATATATTTCTCCTGAAGTTGCTCACAGGAGTTAAAGTTCAAATTCTGACAGTGCACCCAAATGCTGAGGTGTTGTCAGATCTCCAAAGACCTGCCTCCACGACTGCAAAACAATTATATTTCTTTTTCCTGGAGGGTGACAGTAAATGGCCAGCAGCTCTTTGGAGGTAAACAACACAGCCGAGACAGAGTTTTATGGTGAGTAACCTCACCAAGGTCAGGGCACAGCACTGAAGCTGACCCCTGCACATTTACCTCACAGGGCACTTCAGTTTTACTGTCTCGTTTATACTTTTCCCTCAGGATATTGGATGAGCACTGGTTCCCCTGAGGCTGAGAAAAAGATAAAAAATTTCAGTGGTAAGGACAAGACCAAACAATCCTCTTCAAGAGGAAAATACCTCTGTAGGGGCTAAAACAGCTGCTCTTTGTATAGGTTTACCAACACAGATATATATTATTTTCCCCACTGGCAGAAGATAGTGTAAACCATGGAGACAGGCCTGCACCCTCCAGGAAATGCTGTCACCAGAAAAACTGTGTCACTAGGAAAGTGTGTTAGGCTCATGTAAATCTACGAAGTCCTTTTAGAGCAGAACTATGGAGGAGGAAATGCTTATAATGCCAGCAAGTTAACAACATGTTTATAGGAGACATTCTGCTGCTGCTAAAAGCCCAAATAGAAAAACACAGCTCAGGGTTTGGGGCCAGTAAATTTAATGTGAAATTAGAAACAAACAAACAAAACAAAACCCAAACTCGAAGTGCTTGTGGAAATATGTTGTTCTTTATTATGAATGATTATACAAGGAGATTCTTGGGCCCCCCCCCCGTTTTTTTTTTTTTTTTTAAGAAGCCTATCTCCAGAACAAAAATGCTTAAAATCATTAACCATTACATCTGAAAAAGCGCAGTTGAAAAGCAAACTGAAACACATTTTGCGTTCTGCCATGCACATGCAAAACCAAAAGCTACGGCTGAAATGAGGGAGTTGTTGGCTACTTCCCAAAGCAGTTGTGGAGATTTTGGCCAACCAGTATTTCAGGATAGACCCTGAAGGGATGCAGATGTCCAGCCTGTGAGCCCCAGTGTTTTGAAATACAGTTGATGAGGTCTGTGGAAAAGCTGGTAGGGTTCTTCTCTGCCACCATCCTTACACCTCTCCTTCCAATGAGACAAACAAGATGATAATGGTTTCTTTTACCTACTGTCTGCTGAATTTTCATCAGGAGACTTCCAACTTTACACACTGTATTAACTGCACCCAAGCAAAAGAAGTTTGAGTTAAGGAGAGCAGAGAACTCCCTGCAGTTTTCCCTCTCCCTATTTTTCTTGCATTATATATATATATATATATATTATTTTTTTTTTTCTTTATTTATTTCAGAGAGATTTTCAAGCAACAAGAGTACTACAAACACAACTTGAATCTCTGATGTGGGTGGGGCAGGAACTTATGTTATCTTCAGCTAATATAAGTGAGCATGAAATAACAGCAGTCTTTGGATTTACATAGCTACATATCTACCCTCTGACCATCCATGCCCTCCTCTATTTCTGCAAAATCCCCTTGGGCTTTGATTATACATTATGAAGAAACAGAGAAGACGGCACAAGCCCATTATTTCAGCTTGCGTGTCACTTAAGGAATGAGGATATTTTCTTTAATAGGGTGTTTGCTGGCTGTTTACTGAAGGAATCATCTCTTGCTGGAGGTCATTTTCAAGTGCACTGTGAGATTTGCTTTACCAAAGCAGGAGGCTGCTCAGTGCAACAAAAGCAGTGTCCTGAAGAATCGACTTTCCAAAGGTTTTTTTTGTTGTTGTTGCTGTTCTTGTTTTGTTTTGTTTTTATTGTATTTATTTATTTCTTTTTTTTTCACAGAGGATGTTGCTTTAACCTAGATATCTACTCAAAAAATATATATTTCTGTTCCTAGGTTGTTTGACTTGAGGAGAACAATAAATTCCCAAGAGTTCTTACAAAGATCAGTCATGCCTCGTTGTTTTAATGGCATATTTTGAAGTTTTGCCTCCAGAATATTGATAAGAATCAAAGTAACTTTTGATATATGGCGTTAGATATGCTCCAGGAATAAGATCCCTCTCAAGTCAGACTGTCTGCAGACAACTCAGACCACCCACTTCCAGCTTAAGCACAGCCTGTTCAAAGTCTGCAGCAATTCAGATCAGAGCAGTAGCTGTCTGCTCAAACTGTGAGATCTTGGCATTCATCAGACATGTCCAGTACACATCTGATAACACAGCCTAAACTGCCCAGGGCCATTTGAAGGCAGATGAGGGAGAGCTAGGAAATAGCAAAGTTGGAAACAGCCTAATCTTCAACTCAGCGCACTGCAGATTTTGAATTTCACACGCATTCCTCAAAATTCCCTAAGTCCCAAAAGCTTTAATCCAGTCACTTTGCAACATATGTGTGTTTTATTTAAAAATAAATTATTCAATATTACTTTTCCTTTCTTGTATCCAGCTGGCAACATTTTCGGTTAGTTCTACAGGAGCCAACATAACCTCCTATTAGTTACAGCATTGTCCGTTTGTCTACATCTTCAACTAATTTTCTGCAAAGCCTCTGGACAGTGCATGTGGTGGACTCTTCAGGCACTTATCCCAGTGCCCAGGGGACTTCCCTGATGCTGCCATGACTTTTGCCATGCATCTCCCGGGCTCTTTGCCAATGATGTGTGGAGATGGCCACATAACCCAGAGGGATCAAGTTGCCTACAGAGGCTCCAAGCTACCACTCAGCAGCTGATCTGGGGGCTCAGACTGTGGGAGAGGCTGTTCTGAAAGATGAAAGAAATACCTTCGAGTCAGTATGAGCTAATGCAACCGGTGTGGGCTCAGATCAGACATACAAGGTAGCTGCTGAAGTGCCATTTAGGGATGGTAACTTCCTTTTCAGTGGTAGATCAGTTGAATCCCTGTAAAATCTACATTAAAGTAACGTGTAAGTGACACCACAAAGGGAAACAGGCAACTACATCAGACAGTGCTATGGAAACATCAGCACCGGGTTTGGTTGCTGTCAGAAAACCCTGTGCAAGAAGAACGCTAAGAAACATTTGATCAGGAGCAGAGAATCAGCCAGCAAGCCTCACCAGACAGCTACATGAGACTATGACAGGCTCCACCTTGAATATTGCATTCGTTCATATTTTGTTAACTCAGCAAGGTGACAGTGAAGCAGGCATGGTACCGACAAGGGTGGCCAAGAGGTTTGGAGATTCAGAACCTGCTCAGTACAAGGTGACACAGCCTTGTACTTGTTAGCCTCAGAAGGAAGAGAAAAGGGGTAAGCTGAAGCTCATGAATGACCCAAGGGAGGTGAATGGGAGGTTTTACTCATGACCCTCCCATTTAGCAAAACGTGAGGAGCACCTCCGGAAATTGTCAGTGGCAGGTTAAAACAACAGCAGCAAGTAGCCACAAAAAAGAGTTGTTTCATTGTGCACCATGGGTTTAACCTGGTGCTCCTCACCCCAAGGCACAGAAATGGCTGGAATATGGCCCCTTGCTTATGCAATCTTTGGGCCATATTCATTGGAGAAATGTCCTTCAAGGGACTGTTAAAGACAGACATACCTCCCATAAACTCTCAGGAGTGAGTCTGCTGGGCAGTTATCATGACATGCCAGTTTTGTCCTGACACTTCTCCCCAAGCTTCTAACAAGACATCTCTCTTTCCTTTTCCTTTTCCTTTTCCTTTTCCTTTTCCTTTTCCTTTTCCTTTTCCTTTTCCTTTTCCTTTTCCTTTTCCTTTTCCTTTTCCTTTTCCTTTTCCTTTTCCTTTTCCTTTCCCTTTCCTTTCCTTTCCTTTCCTTTCCTTTCCTTTCCTTTCCTTTCCTTTCCTTTCCTTTCCTTTCCTTTCCTTTCCTTTCCTTTCCTTTCCTTTCCTTTCCTTTCCTTTCCATCTCCACTACCGCAGTGAGGGAAGTAATTTTTAAAATGTTCATTCAAAATCTTTTTCTTACTCCCAACTTCATGCTTGTCTTCATCAGCTTTCTCTCCATTGTGTTGTGATTGGGTGGTGTCTTGAGTTTCAGACCCTAATGGGGGAAGCAGGACATTTGAGGTGCTTTGGTGAGGCTGGGGAGAGAAAAGTTGCTGTGGCTCCAACAGCACCGAGCTGGGAGGTGAGAAGACGTCACCCTTCAAAGTCAGAGCAGAGAGATGGGGACAAGTGGGCTACCAGTAAGATGGAAAAAAAATAATAATAATAATTAAAGAAAAAAACACTATGTATTAGAAAACTACTGGAAGAGAGGGAGTAAATGTACTTCGGGTAATGACATCTCCCCTTGCTTGACGTCTCATTCTGTGGCCTTGTCACGAAGGAGCTGCTCTCCTGTAGCTGACCGCATGCTGAGCCACAGTGCTTTGGAGCAGGATTAGCTCTCCTCACTGCTGTACCCTGCGAGGAGAAATGTGTCTGAGGAATGATTTCCCCCCCATTTCATGTACTTCGGCTTCCCTTCAAGCTGCCCAGTGCTCCTTTATCATTCATGCTGCTTATGTAAATGTAAGGGGACGACGGCAGCATGCGGTGATGAAATGGCAGTTTCAAGAGGCCAGCAGTGGTGCTGAGAGTTATTGCAGCTCTCCCCCATTTATTTTCTCCAGCTTCACATATTTTCAATAGCTGCTCAGCCACATCCTTACCTATAACACTGGGCTCCTTTCAGCAGTGCTCAGGGGAGGGAGGGGTTGCAAATCAGATGTTGCTTCTGAGGGAGCTCTCTTTGCTCCAGGGTGACCTGGTTTTTACTTCTAACAAGTTTTCTAAGAGGGTTTCCATCTGTGCACATCAGGAGCCCTGGATCCCAGTGGCCTCTGGTGGCTGGCACATACTGACATCCATGTGTCCTTCTCCAAGTCCAATGGCTGCCAGGTGCTGGAGGCTCCAAGTTGCCACCACAAGCTGAGGACATCACCCAGTGAAGGATGGGCTGCAGGACCACGGCACCACCTGGGGACATGGAGGGAAAGGCTCCATGGGGTCCTGCTCCCAGATTTCCCTGTTCGGTTCCATGGCAGCATCCGAGAGGCTCCCTCCCCATCTTATCTCTGGTCTTGGAGGTGCTGGTGAAGGTAAGCAGGAGTCCTGGTGGCTGGAGCACAGCAAACAGGAGGCAAAGTCACTTTTTGCCAGGGGAGAAACATTTCTGGCTCCCTGCATTCTGGAGAACACCACAAAACCACTGAAAATTAAACCCATAGAACACATCCTGGCTGCACTCAGAGTGTGTAGACAAGGAGGCCTGAAGTAAAAAACCTCCTGCAGTATCTTACTCTGGGGGCGTTCACTCTGAAGGATTTGGCTGTTTGGCCCCAGCAAACCACGTTTTGGGAATTATTTTTCATACATGACAGGAGTGCCAGCTGGAACATAGGCCCCAACTGGAAGCTGACTGATGGCAAGGTGGAGGGACATCACAAGGAGCTCAGGGGTCCCTGGGGCTTCACCAGCTCCGGCAGTGATCCCATACTGGGGTTTGCTGCCTGTCCTCACACCCCACTGTGAACCCCATCCCTCCTCACACCGGCGTCTCCTCTTCTCACCATCACTTTGTTCTTCCCGGTGTAGAGCAGTGGAGATCTTCATCGAGAATTGCTGTTTGTCCATAGGAGGACACGGCGGAAAATATCCCTGCGTTGGATTTCAGGGTCGAGCTGAAATTACAGAAATATCCAGCGCCAATGTTAGGCAGATGATTAAATATGAAAATGAGAGTTTAAAAAGAGTATTATTGATCTCACATAATGGAAAGCAGTTTCCATGTTCTAGCTGAAAAGAAAAAAATCCAAATTAGACAGCCTCTTATTAAAACCTTCCACTCTATTTCTTGGTCTAGTGAAATTCCCAAGTGCAATTTTTATTCTGCTCTCTTAAATGATCATCTCCTTTTAATCATCAGAAAGAAAATTAACCTGCTGAACAAAGACACTTTCAGCATTTTCATATTCAGCAGCATAAGAAAAAGACAAATTTATGTTAAAACATCAAAATTGCTGTGAAACCAAAAGAGAGACAAAGACATTTGGGGGAGGGGGGGGAGAATGGGGGGGGAGAATGGGGGAGAATATTTCTCCAAAACACAGCAATGCACACAACTTCCCTGAATGCCCACCTGCACAGCCTGTCGCTTGTCACGTCCCATCCCCACCCTAACCAGTACAGCAATTTATCACTGCATCGCTTCGCTGCTTTACTAGCTGTAAACACGGCAAAGGCCCATGCCTATAAAAAAACAAACAAACAAACGAACAAACAAACAAAAAAAAAAAACAAACAGGTTTAAGGGGGTAATTAAAGCAGAATAATTGACCAGCTTGAGGCTGCAGCAGGGAGCAGAGTGCCAATCTGGTATTTTTATTAACACGAGCGCGCTGTGACAAATGAAGGCAACAGCGGGTTGGGGCGGGGGGTGCTCACTGCAAAACCACTGCAGAGCTGAATTCGGGAGCCTGAGCTCTTCAATCTCCTCCTGCTTGGCTGGGAGGGTCCCCAGAGAGGCTGGGTGTTTGTAGATTAATCAGAGGCATCTATTTGCTCCCAAGCGCAAGGGCTCCCTTCTTCGCACATCTGAGCAAGGTCATCGCTCGGTGCCGGGAGCACTCAAATGCGCCGTGGCGCTCTCCGCTTGCTCATTAGTATTCCGCACCTCGCATGGGTTAAATTTGCCATTTCATTTAGAAGGCTCCTGTTTGCATTTTCCTTCCGTATCGTAGGCCTCATCAGAAGAAACAGGTGCTACTGGTAAAGATCCAATAAGCATTTATACATATTTATAGAAAACACTGGACACGGCCTTTTGCTTAAAATTCAGAATATTCAACGAGCGGTTCATTCTGTGTGTTTCAAAAGAAGGAAAGGGGAAAGGAAGACTAATTTGGAATTAGTGCTGTAAATATTTGCAGAAAATGAGGGGTAAAAATCACAGTAAAAAAGACTCCTGCTGCATGCATGGGCTAGGGAGAGAAGCACAGATGCATACTGGATGTGGATCAGGCTCTGGTTCAGCCTAACGCGTGGGTGAACCTGAAGCCCAGTTCTTACCATTATTTATTCCAAATGAGTGATGAGTGATGAATTGAGGTAATAATGGGTTAATGCTTATGTCCAGTGCTGTTCAGAGCAGCCTGTGAGAAGCTGCTTCCTTCCTGCCACGGTTTCTGCTCCACAAACCCAAGGTGCAGACCCAGCCACCACCATGATGCAGAAAACCCACCCCGATTCCTGCAGTGCAGGAACTGGCCACAACTCATCCTCCTCTTTTTTTCCTTTTTTTTTTTTTTTTTTTTTTCTTTTTTTTTAATTATTATTAATAATAATTACAGAGGTCTTTCTTGCCAACATCTATTTCTAGGTCTAATTCATTCTGAACCCAGTCCTGTGCCATTGAGGCCGTCAGCCATTTTTGCTTTTAATTGCCTATTCCAAGCATTAATATGTGCCCATGTTCTTCAGGAGGCTGTTAAAAGGTAAACTCTTAAAATTCCCATGCTCTCGTAATAACACAGAAAATGTCATTCTTAACACCAGCTAGACTGGTGCCACAATTACCCATTGACTAGCTTGGCTTTAACATTATATCGCTTCCTGGCATTTGAAATATTCAGTAAAAAACATATATAAATAAATAAAAAA
>CM021769.1:5125732-5139981 GCA_011076525.1 Nettapus auritus | reverse complement strand
AAAAAAAAACAAACAGGTTTAAGGGGGTAATTAAAGCAGAATAATTGACCAGCTTGAGGCTGCAGCAGGGAGCAGAGTGCCAATCTGGTATTTTTATTAACACGAGCGCGCTGTGACAAATGAAGGCAACAGCGGGTTGGGGCGGGGGGTGCTCACTGCAAAACCACTGCAGAGCTGAATTCGGGAGCCTGAGCTCTTCAATCTCCTCCTGCTTGGCTGGGAGGGTCCCCAGAGAGGCTGGGTGTTTGTAGATTAATCAGAGGCATCTATTTGCTCCCAAGCGCAAGGGCTCCCTTCTTCGCACATCTGAGCAAGGTCATCGCTCGGTGCCGGGAGCACTCAAATGCGCCGTGGCGCTCTCCGCTTGCTCATTAGTATTCCGCACCTCGCATGGGTTAAATTTGCCATTTCATTTAGAAGGCTCCTGTTTGCATTTTCCTTCCGTATCGTAGGCCTCATCAGAAGAAACAGGTGCTACTGGTAAAGATCCAATAAGCATTTATACATATTTATAGAAAACACTGGACACGGCCTTTTGCTTAAAATTCAGAATATTCAACGAGTGGTTCATTCTGTGTGTTTCAAAAGAAGGAAAGGGGAAAGGAAGACTAATTTGGAATTAGTGCTGTAAATATTTGCAGAAAATGAGGGGTAAAAATCACAGTAAAAAAGACTCCTGCTGCATGCATGGGCTAGGGAGAGAAGCACAGATGCATACTGGATGTGGATCAGGCTCTGGTTCAGCCTAACGCGTGGGTGAACCTGAAGCCCAGTTCTTACCATTATTTATTCCAAATGAGTGATGAGTGATGAATTGAGGTAATAATGGGTTAATGCTTATGTCCAGTGCTGTTCAGAGCAGCCTGTGAGAAGCTGCTTCCTTCCTGCCACAGTTTCTGCTCCACAAACCCAAGGTGCAGACCCAGCCACCACCATGATGCAGAAAACCCACCCCGATTCCTGCAGTGCAGGAACTGGCCACAACTCATCCTCCTCTTTTTTTCTTTTTTTTTTTTTTTTTTTTTTCTTTTTTTTTAATTATTATTAATAATAATTACAGAGGTCTTTCTTGCCAACATCTATTTCTAGGTCTAATTCATTCTGAACCCAGTCCTGTGCCATTGAGGCCGTCAGCCATTTTTGCTTTTAATTGCCTATTCCAAGCATTAATATGTGCCCATGTTCTTCAGGAGGCTGTTAAAAGGTAAACTCTTAAAATTCCCATGCTCTCGTAATAACACAGAAAATGTCATTCTTAACACCAGCTAGACTGGTGCCACAATTACCCATTGACTAGCTTGGCTTTAACATTATATCGCTTCCTGGCATTTGAAATATTCAGTAAAAAACATATATAAATAAATAAAAAAACTGCTCTCACCAGGAAACAGAGAGAGGGAAAGCCCCAGAGCCTCTGACCACTCCTCACAAAGAGCCTCTTAAAATCCTTCCATGAAAAAAAAAAAAAAGAAAAAAAAAAAAAAAAAAAAAAAAGAAAGGAAACCCAGCTAATAACACTTTTCCACATAAATAATGTAGTTTGTAACTGGCCTTTGGAGAAGGCTGAGCCCAACAGAGGTCCCTTTGTAAGGTCGAGTGCTGATTGCCTGCTGCTGGGCGCTTTCATGATGATAGCTTTTCATGCAGCGACATTGCAGCGCACTAAAAATTAATAAGCCAGGCTGCCTCCTCCCGGCAGCCCTGCGCTGAGATGGATGTAACCCTGGCAGATGTCAAGCAGAAGGACCACCGTCCTTCCCCAGTGGCTTTTTTTTTGGGGGGGGGGGGGGGGGTTGCAGACTGCCCCTGCACACACAACCCCAGGTCCCCACTGATGTTTGCCTCTGCCCTCCTGCAGTAATAAAGGATTAGACAACACAGCTACCTGCAATGGCAGGAGAGGGGATTTGGTGACCCTTGAGGTTGCCCTGCTCGTGTCCTTAATGAAGGACTGATACAAGCCATAATGCACGTGTGCCCTTGGAGAGGAGACTGCTATTAAAGCCCCTTGTGGGAGCTGCCGTCCCAGGGGTGGCTGGGCCAGGCTGCACTGCCAGGCTGCAGAGGCATTTAGAAAAGATTCCCTCTTCTCAAAAAAAATAGTGCCTTCCTGTTCTCCCTCCTCATATTTCTCGCTCCCCACACATTAACACTTGCAAAAATAACCATTAAATTGCTCTTTTCCGGTTCCTAACAGGAAGGTGTGGGTGCAAAATGACACCTCTCAGCCCTGGTGGGCACCCAAACCTCCCTGCTGCATCTCCTGGTCTTGTGACCCCATTTTTGGGGTGCTGGGGACTCCCTAGGATCTTGTGGGAGTTCGAGGCAGCCACTGTAGCTTGGTGGTACAGGGAACCCCTCATGCACAAGCTTCAGGGAGCTGGTGCTTGCCCAGGACAGGTCATGGAAGCTGATGGAAGCAGGATTCAGAAAAGGCAGCCAAGGGGGAAATTGCACCTGCAGCCCTTCCTAACAAGAGATGTTTTCCTGGTCTTCAAGCCTGTGATGCTCAGCTTTAGGTTCACCCTCTGTGAGGCATGTTGCTCCTCTTGGCTCACTGCACAACGTGGTGGCAAAGGGCACAGCTCTTTATAGCACATGAAGACCAAGTTTCATGGCCTAAAAGGAAAACAGAACGTCTAAAGCATAAGTCAGGGGCTGAAAGGCAGCTGAGTGCCCAGGCTTGAGTGTTGGCTTACAGCTGCATTTTCAGAAGGAATGAATGAAAATGTGCTTGTTATTTGGTATCTCATCTTTCTTAGCAAGAAATCCTTGGCAAAAAAATCATTGCAGTCTGCAAGCAGAGACAGATCAGGCTCTTAGATGCACATTGAACTTGTAAGTGATAGGTTAGAGTCACAAAGAAGCTTCAAATCTAAGAGCTGAGAATATCTCACTTTTAAATGTGAGCATGAACCTTGACACCAAGCACAATATTGCTTCCCCGCGAAAACCCCCGCAGAAGAGCTCTATTTACTGACAGCCAACATCTGAAATTAAACAGCTTCCACGTGTGTCAATAAAAGGAATTGGCTTCATTATTTGCAGTCCCTCAGTGATCATTTCTGGTCCCCTTTGGTAAATGTCATTACGCTTCCAGACAGCCATCTGCGCCATGGGCAAACGGGTTGCTGGGGGAGGGAGCCAGAGGGACAGGAGATGGAGATGGTGCTGGCCTCCATGCAAGGGCAGGAGGCGTGGGCAGCCTCTGGTGGACTCCCATCATCTTAGATGGTGTTTAGAGCCTGTTGGATCAGCAGAGGTTGCTGAGCAAAACCAGGCTCTGGCATGTAAATACAGCAGCCCACTGCAGCCAGAGAGGCTGAGGGTTCCTGGTTTCAGTTCTGCCTCCTGTTCACTCCTCCAAACAGTTTTCAGGCCTTTTCCTTACTCTTTGCACAACCTGCTGAGCCTTGGATAGAGGTCTTCCCTTTTCTTCTCCACCAAGCTGAAGGTTATCGATGGCAAATCCTAGGAACTGCTCAGCCAGTGCAGGAGGTGGGCAGCATCAGGGTGAGCTGTGTCCAGCACGGTGCTGCTGCAAGCACGCATCGAGCTCGGCCCTGTCTCCACGATTAGCTCCCAAATGCAGCCTTTCAAGGAAACCAACCCTGTTGGCTACATCTTGGGGCTCTTCTGGTGGGACAGGACCTGCAGCTCTGGTAAACACCAGCAACCACACAGACCATGTGTGAGGGGAGGGTCGTGCTTCAATGACTTGTCTCTGAAATGTCACGGCCCTTTTCCTGCTCGTGCCCTGGCATGTGACCTTGTTCGTGGCACTGTGCAGTAGTTACCCCAAAAAAAGGTGTGAGGCAGGACTGGAGGAATGTCTGATCTTGGCCCAGGTCTGCTGGCAAGCCTTTTGCTGTACATTATGAATACATATTGAATTAAACAGACCCTTGCTGGGGCCTCTCTCCCATTCAAACAGCCTTGCACACAGTAAATCTACCTGGATAGTGAGGGAAAAAAAAAAAAAAAAAAAAAAAAAAAAAAAAAAAAAAGGAGGATTTAGTTCCTTTTCCAAAATGACAAATGTTGGTTTAAAAAAATTAATTGCTAGTTAGTTTGTTGGGGTTGCTAATTGGCAGCAGAGCTGTTGCTAACCCAGAGCAGCATTAGGAAAGGCACAAGAGAAGAGGTAGGACCAGCTCTGACCCCACCTTCTCCCCTGGACCAGGACTGCTTCCCAATTCCCCATCCATAACTAACAGCAAAAGCAGGCACGGCATTTTCTGTAGCAAAACTGTCTGTGCATTGAAAAATTAGCAGCTAACCTGTGCTTTCCAGCAAATGCCAAACTGTTTCTCATTCACTTCAGCACTGCAGCTTTCCATAGTTTATTATTTATGCCTCCTCTCAAAGTTTCCCACCTGCACCACCTCCATCAATGGGCATGAAATAGAAATCAATAGCAGCTGTGGGTCAAGCAGCGCTGGTGTTAGACCCCAGCCAGGAACTGGTGGACGATGCTGCTGAGAAAACAGGAGGGCTTTGTGCATGCTTGGAGGTCAACCCCAGCTCACTCCCCTGCTTAGGGTGACGGGCAGCAAGTTGTTGCCAGCTGGTCCTGGCCATCCCCTCACCCTGGTGCACATCTGCCTCACCCATTCCCTGCAGAGATCTGGTCTTCCAAACTGCCAGCAACAGAGGTTTTTACTGGCAAAACATGGGCGTTTTGTTATCCCCCTTATGAGAAAGTTGTTCCTCAACTCAGGGTTCGGAGCAAGCAACCTCTCCCTGTTGGCACCCTGAGGGTCAGTCCAGCATGGCACAGAGAAGCTGCACTTGGAGGTGGATGGCTAAATAACAGTTAGACTTTGCAGAAGTATTTCTGCCATCAATTGGCTCATAAAATTTATATATAAGACAGAAAAAGTGATCCTAGGTCTTCAAAAGGAAAGGGGATGCATGTCCTGCAGAGAATGAGAAAAAAACAGGAGAAAAATTTGGCTCCTACTCCTAACAGAGACACCCCAAGGAGGAGCTGGGCACCTCTAGTGCCTCCAATGCAGTATCCAACTCCTCATCTCCAGGAAAAAGGCAAGGGTTTGTCTCTCTATGCATTTGAATTTTAAACTCAACAGCTTCACCTCTTCTCTCTTGGTGGATTTAAGATCAATCCAATGGGTCTGCCATGGGCCTGGCAGCTGGCCTTAGAGACTGACTGCCCACAGGACTGGAGGTGGGTTGTACTTCTGGGGTACTTCCATGGGGTTAAGGTGGGTTCTGCTTCTGGGATCCTTCCATGGGGTTATGCAGCATTCCCCACTGCATGACTCTGCAGGGAGCAGCTTGCTGAAACCTGCTACCTCCAGGATTAACAGTGAGGTTCCATCGGGTTGCTCTGAAAACACAGTGGAAGGAGGGTGGTTTCTGATGGCTGCCAGGTTCCTGCCACCCAGCACCCTCATTGCTAGCAGCATTCTTAGTCCCCATCATCACACCTCATCTCCAGCTGCCAAGGACTTGCCCACAGCTTGCCATGTCTTTGATACTTGGTGGTGCAAACAGGATGGAAAGGGCACTGCTGAGAGGCAGCAAAAGAACTCTGAAGATGGGAAAAAAATAGGGGAAAGAGAGTGAGAGGTGCTGGAAGTACTCCACACTTGGTTATGGGCTGATTGTGCCAGCCCAGGGGCATGGGGAGTGCTGGGGCTGCACAGGCTCTGCCCCACACCTGGCACGGAGAAATGCGGGCAGAAATAGAGGATGGAAAGCACGGAAGACCTGAGACTGCATTAAACTGTATCTAAATGCAAATAACTCCTCTGTATCAGAAAGGAATGCTGAGAGCGAGGGCTCCTGAGCTGCATCCTTAGGCTGCACGTGTCCTCTGCCTCCTACATATGGAAATCTTTGCGTATCCTGCTCTGAGCCATAGGGCTGGGAGGAAACCAGGCTCCTCCTGGCCTCTCCGCCAGTTCCCACCCCAGGGCAGGAACTGGAGGTGCGAGTGCTGGGAGGGTTGCTGTGTGCAGATCAAATTGCTCTGCAAACAGCCAAGGGGAAGAGCTTCCCTCCTCGTCAGGGAGAGGCTGGGCTCAGGCAAGAGAAATATAGCCCACGGGTGCCTGATGCTGAAGGCACATCCTTCCCCCAGCAGGTATTTAGAGCACTAGTAATTAGTCTACCAGACATTATCATTCTTCTCTTCTGTTTAGTAGTGAAACATAGAAGAGTCTGTACAAACCTCAGGTTCAGGCAGGATGCATTGGCCTGAAACCATCCAGGTTTGAAAGGCGATGGCTTGACAGCCCATATCGATGGCTGCAGGAATTTCTCTGTGGTAGGAAAAGGAAACCAACACCTCTGAAAGGGGCAAGGAAAGCATCCAGCGACACACTCATGAAA
This sequence comes from Nettapus auritus, assembly GCA_011076525.1. NCBI lineage: Eukaryota > Metazoa > Chordata > Aves > Anseriformes > Anatidae > Nettapus > Nettapus auritus. The sequence continues at coordinate 5,133,624 of CM021769.1, read as the reverse complement.
CGTGAGAAAGCAGCAGAGGCACACATCCATCCCTGGGGGTCTCACCCCAAAAAGCAGCATCCCCTCTCTAACTTGGAGAGCTGATTTAGCAACAGCAGGCTCATGCTTTTTTGACTTATGAGCGCTAAGCATCCCCAAGAATTAAAAATATGTATATTAAAAAAGCCTCGTGTCTTATAAAGCAAATTAATAGTACAGCTTGGATCTGTTTCTCATTTATTGTACAGAGCGCTCTGCACTGTGCTGTTTCCACATTTAAGATAGATAAACCTTTGTTGTATTTGCAAGAATCCCTCTGCCATCACAAGGAAGATAGAAAGGAAAGACTTGTAACAAAATCCCACAAATTCCACACAAAGAGCACCTTCCTAAGTGCTGGAGCTCAGCAGGAGAGATAGCAGCTCTGGAGCCAGCAGGGGCTGCAGCAGAAGCAGGCTGACCATGCTCAGAGCTGCCAGGGTAGCAGTGCTGCTTCTCCATGTGCAAAGCTCCCAGATTGCACTCAGAGTTTGGTTATGGAGAGGGGAGCCCCACAGGTCCTCTGCCAACCAGCCTTTAATGGGAAACAAACAAACAAACAAAAAACATTCCCAACAGCAGTGCCCTGCTGGTGCCTGAATGATCACAAACTCCCCAAAACTGAGAAGGAGGAGATAGGAGGAGAAAAACATGCACAGAGTAACATCTATCTTGTCAAGCCTTGATGTGAGGATTCGCTGGCGGGGTTGTGCATGTTGGACTCTAGCTTGAACAAGCTTTCCCCTGATGGCTTTGGTGTTCTGGCTTCAGCCCTTGTTCCTGAGTTCCCAGCCTATTTCCAGAGTCTCCACACTTGGGGTAAGGTGTACAGGGGAATTCTTACCTCACCCCAAATATTTATGCCTGAAGCATACCTAGGAGCACCTCCCTGACTCTTGGGCAGTGGAAACCAATGTCAGGAGCAGGTCCTCAGCCCTGGTCACAGGAGAGCTCTGGGAAGGCAGCAGGGTGGGCAGTAGCTTGGTGGGATGGAGCAGTGACACAGCCAGCTACATGGCACAGCTGGTGAGGAGACTGTAAATCAGGAATAAAATATGAAGCAGGCATGAATGCAGGCCCTGCTGCCAATAATTTCCACTCTTGGCTCAATTACTGTTGCTCTTTTTGCAGCTGCACACATGCAGTCATTACAGAGCATTTTGGCTAAACACATTTTGTCTTCTTTTTATGTCTGCCAGCTGAATCAAAGGTCTCCATGCAAGTAGTGTGCTCCATGACATAATCCATGACACTTTCCTGGGGAGCTCTGGTTCCCATACAGCAATAAATTGATTACAGCATGAGAAGACATGCAAGATCCTCATCTCCCTCCAAGGGAACAGGCACAAATGTCCTCAGCAAAGGCTACACTTCTTTATTTCAAAGGGAAAGCACTGCCTTAGCAGGAGTGAACTGGGTTATGGTTGACTCGATGAACTAATGGGTAAAAAACTTGTTGAACATGGGTAAAAATTTCCTTCACTCTGTGAGAATTTTCTGGCAATGTTATCTGAGCATAGACCTCACTCCTTCTTTCCTGGTATGTGCCATGCACAAGGTCATGCAGCAGGGTTGCATGCTCCTGACCCCATGCACTGGGTGCAGCAAGGCGAGGAGAGGGACACAGCAAGGGGACTTTGCTGCCCCCAGAGCATGTCAAACCATTCAGAGTGGCCATAGCCATCAGGCTAACCCATGTCATGCCTCCAGGGATGACAGAGAGAGGATGGCTAGGAGGGAGTCTAAGCTCAGGGAAGCAATGACCAATATTTCCCCAGCTTCTAGTCGTTTTCACCACAGGGGCTTCCCAAGACAGATCTGGTATCTGAAAGCCAGAAACGTTACCTGAAAGCCAGACCTGACGTCCAAATCAAGAAAAACAAACAAACAAACAAACAAAAAACAAAAACAAAAATACTGCTGCGCAGCCTGCATGGCACACAGAACACTCGTGAGGTTTATGGTCCACGCTCTTCCTTCTCCCATTAAGTCCTCCAAAGTCATTGTCTGAGGTTACCCAGCTAATAGAGCTAGAAGACGTGATTGTCCTGACACTGATAAGCACATTTGTAACCCCAAATCTAATTGTTCTGTGACCCCTGTGATATTCAGTCGTGGGAAGGCTTGCTGTTTTAGAGTTCCCTCAGGTAAAACCGTGCCAGACTCCTGCTGAATTGCTGCCATCTCATGTTAAGGCCTTCCAAATGAACTTCTGTGTTGCCAAAAATACATCCAATTAATCTCAAAATAAATCTTAAATGGAAGAATTCAGTAAAAATCTTAGTCCATTTACCATTGAGGAACCAAGGTATTTGTAAACTTTTTAAGCAGAAAACTCTCAAACTGCCCATCACTCTTGGGGCAAACTTTGGCCTCTCATCTTCATGCCCTGACTCTCAAATACCAGGTAGAGCTCGTGAGTGGCTAGGGACCCATGGATTTAGACACGTGAAATCCTTTCAGATTCCAGACCAACCTCAAACAAAGCCAGAGCAAAGTGATGCCTGATGAGAGCTGCAGTGTGCAGTGCATGGCGAGTGACCCTCAGCCCCTGAGCTGGCATGAGCTGCAGAACACCCCCAACTCTGGCCTCACACATGCTTGGCTCTGCACCTACAGGTGTGGAAAACCAAAAACGATGCAGGAAAAGGTCAGTCCAGAAACCTTTCTGTACACACTGGAGGTCACACATCAATATGCAACTCTTTCTTCCATACAAGCCAAGAAGGCTTCCAAGAGCTGTTTGGTGGAAACAGTGAGAGGATGCCAGAGGAAGGTTCTCTTTCTTATCCAAGCCTGGTTTTAAGGAAAGGTTTGGGGATTTCTGCCATTTCAAGACCTGCTTTGCAGAAGTATCTTGATTCTCAGAGCTGAATTCATGCTTGGCCTGTTCTAAATTCAGCTATAAGAGCAAGGTGTCCAGATGCCGGCTTGGAGACCTTCTTGAAACATCTTGGCTATAAAGGTGTTCTGGAGAGTGACTTACTAGAGGAAAAAAGGATGACCTTACCAACTCACCAAGATTTAATTTTTCAAGTTAGTCCCCCAGTGATTTTTATTTACCTCCTGGTAAGTAAAACTATGTTACCTCGCAGGACAGATTCAAGCCCACAATTTTCTGTTGCCTATTCACAACAACTACAAATGTTCCAGCCACAATGGCAAAGGTTTTAAATGTATATTCATGTGTTTATCAAGCTTATCCAGCATTATCCTGATCAGTGCTAAGTAGTTTCAAGGGGAATTTTACACCCAAAGCATAACCCAGCCTATGCTAAGAAGCAGAAGGGAGTCTTCCAGCAGGAGAGCTCCTCTGCAGGTGAGCACTGAGATGGCCCTGCAAGGATGCCTAAGCAGGGCCAAGTGCTCACAGGTGTGCAAATCATCATGCACTGGGAACAACAGCTCCTTGGTGCCTCTGCTGCATTTGTTTTGGCTTGCATTGGCTCTCTGGGAGGGGTTCTGGTTTTTCTTAGCTTTCTGCCTCCTTCTGCAATGGCACATTTAATCTTTGGGTCTTTTCTTAGGAAACTGCCGCTTCCAGGGACTTTCACTGACCAATATCCCAGTTCCATGTTGTGCTCCCTTTATCTTCTGCCTTCTCATCCCCTTTCCAAGACTACAAACAGGCTGTTGCAAGGAAATCATATTCTTCCTGATTGTTCAAAGAGCAGCTAGTCTCAAGGTCACTCTTGTGCATAAATTGCAGATATCAGCGTATTAGCACCACTACTCAGGCATTCAAAAACAAATCTTAACAGAAGAGCTCATCAGTTTAGCTGTCTCATGGCTAAACCTCACCTTTACGCATGGCTTCCTTTCCTTACTGATTAGAGCACAGTAGATTCATTATTATTATTTTTAATTTGGTTAAATACAGCTACACAGTGTCTTTTAATTGCCTTTTTTTTTTTTTTTTTTTTTTTCCAGTTGAGCTGCCAAGGGATGTAAGCAAATTATATGGCTTTACAATTCTGCCCGCTGCAGACAGACTTGTGTGGCCAGCGTACCAAAGACACTGTGAAAACACTACCTTTTACTGGAAGTGTAAACTCAATAAACCCCCAGGAGAGCAATAAAAATGCAGTAGCCAGCAGATTTAACAAGGACATGCTCAGTGCACAGTGTAATCTTATTATGTGCTTAATGCCCAGTGGAATTACAGGAATTTGATTTAGCAACATCAGATTTCAGTTTCTCAAATTATACTGACTGCTTATAAATTAAGACTGCGATTTGGGATAATTGCTTTTCATTTGCATTGGCAAAGCCCATCTATTATATTTATTCTCACCACAGTTTATATTTTGGAAGTGTCATGGAGTGTTGCCTTTGGGACATAAACTGGGGTGATGGAGAGCTTTCCTTTGCAACAGTGACACTCATGCTCCCTCCCCATTAAGCTGGAGTAAACGTTCTACCCTAGTGATCTTTATATGCTCGAAAGGTCTATTTTACAGTTTCCCAAACCTGACTGAACACAATGAGAGATGAGTGAGTTTCTGCTGAAGGACCCTGTCTTCTCCTCCATCAATTTTGGGCTGGGACAGCATCATTGGACAGCCCATTAACTGCAGGTGTGCAGAGCAACAGCATCCTCACAGCCGTTCCAGCATTATGCTCTGGAGTGGTTTCACTTCACATGATCCTTCTTGGAGCTCTGCCACTGCTGTGTGTAAATGAACTGGAGAGAATTAGGCAGTGAGTGATTAATTACCTCTGGGGAGGAGGCGTGCGGCCGCTGAGCTAGCAGGTAACAGCAGTGCTCGCAGGGCTGTGAATCTGATCTATGAGCGGCCATCGAGCTGCATGAGGACATGACGAGCACTTGAGCTCAGGGACAAACCATTCCATCTCTAGAGGAATGAGAGACATAATTAAATGTAATGGAATGAGCAAAGGGCACAGGAATACCTCTAGAAGAAGACAGGAAATACCTTTGCTGCTGACTTTGGCTCTCACACCTAAGACATCTGTATAATCTTCAATGACTCTCTGTGCAAAGTACGGCGTGCCGTAGCATTACTTGATTTACTGAGGATCATTCAGACCAGCTCATACAGCAGTAATTCCCTGGGATATTAACATATTCTGGGCTGGAAAACCTTTACTGCTCCAAAGTCATTAATAGATTCTAATGAGTTGATTAAAAAATTAACAAGGTAACAATTCAATTAGGCATTTCACCATCAGCCATGGATGGAGCTGCAATTGGCAAGCACATCAACAGACTGCTAAACAAGAAGCATCTCTGTTTGCTTCCTGCATGACAGTGAATCCTATGGCTCTTGCCCATAGGCTGGGGCGGAAAGTGTCCTTTATGCATTTTCTGAGTGATGTTTGCTGCGATACGCAGATATCATTCTTGTTTTGATTAAGTAAAACTGAACCAGCAAGCCTTTCAGCCTGTGATCCAGGCATTAGGTGGCAAGTCAGCTGGAGGTAACTCACAGACAGCTACAGAATTTCCCTGACTCCACACTCATTTGGAAATTTAACTCATTCCTTAACAATATTATCTGAAATGAGGTCCTCCAGCATTTGCCCTGGCTTCAACTCATACTTGCTGAGCGAACAAAAGCATTCAAGCACAAACCCAGCAGCTGCTTTGGCAAGGCTCAAATGGGACTTTCCTGCAATGCTTGGAGCCCTTTCCAAGATGTGAATATGAGGTCTGAACTCCATTTCTACAGCCCTGGGCTCCTCCACAGGTGCTATGGGATGGCTCACTGGTGGCTAGCAGTAGTCCCAGTGCTATCACATAGTCCATGTAGAGGTCTGAGGCAGGGACTCCTCCAGGCGAAGGGCTCCTCCTGGGATGTAAAGAGCTCACTGTGGCCATGCAGAGCCCTGCAGACCCCATAAAGCCCTGGAGAACCCAACCAGACATGTGTGGGGAGATACCTGCTCTGGAGCTGGTCTTTCAAAGCACAGAAGGGTTCACCCAGCATCAGCAAGAGAGAGACCCAAAACACCACGCTGCTGCTCAGTGTTCCCCAGCATCTGAAGCCAAGGAGAGCTGTTAAGGCCCCTTTTTACATTTCTCCAGCTCTGGTTCCCGGAAGGATTATGTTCCAAGCTGTGCTCCTGGCACCATTTTGCATGCACTTTTAATCTGCCCCATCTGCACGTCAGGAGGTGCAGCTCAGTCACCGCTTCCAGTGTCACGCCTGGCATATTTGTGTGTGTCGGCTCTGCGTGGCCATGCTGCACCATGATGTTAACCTTCATTAAGACATTTTAATAATTGAATATATGATGCACCAGACATGTAGCCAAATCTTAGAGTGCAACAAAATAGAGGACAATGACATTAGCTGCAGCCTTGGAATAAATACCACCATAAATATCAGTAAGCAGGTATCACACGAAAACACCTGCCCTTGACATTAAAAAACAAGCTTAACCACACTGAGAGGGGAAAACAATGCATAATACATTACATCTTATCTGCATCTCAATACCATTAAATGAGCATGGTTAATGCTTTAATAATCTGCCAGGGAACACTGTGGGCTCTGCATCTGAGCTAACACAAGAGAGAGGAAACACTCTCATCTGTTGCCTTGAGCAAGAAGAAATACCCCAGGCCACCCTTGGCAAAGAGGGATTTTTGTGAGCAATGGCATAGAGAGGGGTCAGGAGGAGCCAGTTCTGGCACTGGCAACACTTCAAAGAGTGGCATACAGGAGGGAAGAAGGATGGGCTCACAGAAGGGGACTATTTCCCCCCATGAGAGGAGAATAAGGGAGCCCAGAGGAAGAAGAGTGGTGTCTCACCACTTCCAAACCCACTGATCATCTTTGGCCTCCACACCTTCAGGGTGCAGCAAGTGCTCCTTCTGCTGTAAAGGAATGCTTCCTCGGGGCTCTACACCACCCTGATTTGGGGACAGCTGGGTTTTAGCAGGGAGCAGTGCTCCATACACCACCACATCCCTTTCCCAACCCTCCACCATTTGTAGCAGATGTTATACTGTCAATCAGTGAGAGTAAATCCATCAAAGGCATTCAGCTCCTCCTTGCTTGCTCACATCCAGATCTAGGGTGGGATGGGTAAAGGAGACACTCTGAGCTGGGGTGACCAGCAGGACAGGGCAGGAGGACATTCAGCCTGCCAGAGTTCCCAAGGCAGGTTGGAGACTGGTTTTCCAGCTTTTAATTTATCCCTCTCACCCAGGAGTTCAGTGTTTTCCCTTTTAAAAATAAATATTTTTTCTTTAGCTTATAATTTCTGTTTTGTAATAAAACAGCTTCAGAGATCAAAAGCTCTTGGGGGGGTCTTTCGGCACCTTCAAGGAATTATTAAAAAAAAAGAAAAAAAGAGTTGGGTTAGAGGGGGCAGCCCTGCTTCCTAGCAGCTTGCACACACACATGTTTCCAACTGATGCTTTCGTTTTAAAAGAAAGCTAGGGAACTGAGTTGAAAGTCAGTAATTTTCTAATTTTCTTCTGTAGGCAGGAGAAAAAAAAAAAAAAAAAAAAAAAAAAAAAAAAATTCTCCAATGAGGAATTGCAATTGAAGGATTTGGGGATTGATTTGGGGAGGCAAAACCCAGGGCTGAGGCCAGGTAAGATGCTTTCTTCATTTGCATTTGCACCGGCTAGCAATCAGACTGGAATTTACTGATATCTAAGGCTTCCTGATCCCAGTCAATTTGCTGTAAAAGACATCCGAGGTGTAGGCACTAAACTAATTCTTTACCTGTCCCTGTTGGCAGCAAGGTTTTGGGACCATTTCTCTTTATTTGCCCATTACTGGGGCTACTGGTCCCATGAAGGAATTCAGCAAAAGCCAACAGAAACTAGCTGAAAGAATGACCTGAAAAGAAAAAAAAAAAAAAAAAAAAAAAAAAAAAAAAAAAAAAAAAAAAAA
>CM021769.1:5098532-5125632 GCA_011076525.1 Nettapus auritus | reverse complement strand
AAAAAAAAAAAAAAACAACTGCTGGTGCCATTGAAACCCACATCAAAACTTGCAGTGAGTTTAATAAGGGCACGTTTAGGCTCCGTGCCCAGTTTTGCTGGCAAAGGAGCATTATCAGTAAAACACTAAAGGCCCTCAGTGGGGCCTGATTTCAGCAAGAAATGAATATGCAAGGGTCCCCAGCCTAGCTAATTTTGGGTACTGCAGTGTGTGATCCCGATCCAGGCCGGGAAGAGAACTCCAGAAATCCAAAACCCATTTCACTCCATGTTTAGAAAGATCCTGGCATGGCTGCAGTGTAGATTAAGACTGAGCTTTGCTTACCCAAAGGAGTTTTCTGCCTTTTACAAGCTCCAGCAGTGTTTCTGCTAGGACAGAGTTGCTTTCTTTGCTATCGTTGGCCAACATGGGAAGCCAAAACCCCGGCGGTGTTTCCAGCTCTGAGAAGGGCCAGTCCCAGTCCAGCTTTGGCTCCAAGTGGATGCTTTTTAATGTGCCTAAATTTCTGTATTTCATGCCTTCCCATGCCATTCCTTCACTCATTATTTATCATTTGGCAATCAGGATGAGCATCCTGCTGGCTTTCCCCTTCAGCCATGGGAAAGAAAGCCGGGCTGGACACGTTGCTGAGGGCTGGAGCAGGAGATGTAGCACAATTGCAGAAGGCAGAGGAGGACTGCTGCCTTCCGGCCCCATGGGCTCTCCCTGTCTCCTCGGGGCTTGATGTGAGAATGGGATTAAGCGAACCATGTAATGAAACGTCCTACGTCGCCATGAGCAGGAATCATAGACTCAATATGGAAGGACAAAGCATGGGGGTCGTGTTTTACCCCCCAGCACTATTTCTCTCTCTCTCACCCACCAGCTTGGGATTGCCAGGGCTTCTAAAATAATCCAGGGTTGAGCATCTTCTAACAGACTTAAAAGTAAAAATCCAGGTGAGAACAGGCCCTTTGCTTTGGCAGCTGATTCTGCAAGCTACCATCCTTCAAGAGCCCCTGCTGCACACCTTCTGCCTGGGCCAACCCCTCCAAAAACTTTTGCTTTTCTAAGCCTACAGGTTCTCTAAAGCAAAGCTGGAGTGGCATTTCTAAAGTAAAGAAGACAGCAGAAGAAAGGTTAAAATGAGTCTCTGCAGACCTCCCGCTGCCATGCAAGAGGGAGGCAGCCTTTAGGGTGTCCCTGCTCCTGCTGCATCTCCCTCCACCTGAAACGCAAAGAGCTGCCTACACTCATGACAGGAACTAGCAGGATTAGGCAGAATTTAGCAAATACCATCTGCCACCTCTGCTGTGAGCAGCCAGGAAATGTGCCTCACACTGCCAACACCAACAGAGCGGTTGAAACATCAGGAGGTTCAGCGAGACAGAATTCGGTCCACAAGCTCTAATGTCATCATGGCTGTGCCAGGCAGCTGCAAAGCCTTGCTGGACCAGGAAAGATGCTGTTCCACATAATAAGTCTTTCTAGGCATGCAGATTTTCAATATTTTAACTGGTGGGGCTGAAGTTCCCAGTGAAGGTCTTCAGCTTAAGGCAGTGGTGATTTTAGGGAGACTGTTGAGAAAATCTATGTGAAACTTATTTAGTCAAGTCTGGGAATGAGCTGGAGATTGAAACATTATATAGCCCATGACAGAAATTCATAAAATTGTAAATTTCCACAGAATTTTAAATGAGTAAAGTGGTTTAAGCAACAACCTCAGATGTCACTTCCCAAATGCCAGGTGTTCAGGCAAACTGCAACCCCTGTCTCACAGACAGGACATGCACAGGACTTGGATGGATGAGTGATGACCTGAAGAGCAGCTCAGACATCAAGTGGCCATACAGCCTCATCTTCCCTGAGAAAAAATGAGCAGGTCCTCCAAAGGCAAAGGAACACGGACAGTTTGTAGAAGAGCAGCAGCTTTTATTAGTGGTTCCCAAGCAGGTTCCCAAGTGAGACCGAGATATCTCACTTCTGGTGAAAAATAAAAATCCCTTAAAAATCCAGAGGAACCCTTGTGTTCATCTGGTTGCTTCTCCCATTTTCTTTAATGGAGTTTCACTTGGCCCAGGCAAGGGCAGGAGGTGCAGCTGGTGGCCTGCCATGCCTTAAACTGCACAGATGTTGGATCCAAGCATTTAGCAGGACAATCCTCCAGGTCTACCAGATTTCACAGATTTCCATTTTCACTGCAAACACACACACACCCAAGCACAACAACCCTATTCCCCAGGCCTGCCTCTTTCTAGCTGCCAAAATCTGAGGGGAAGGCAGGATCCGGTGTAGCAAGCGGCTCCTTTTAACCACCCGATGCTGCATTTCCTAAGGCATCGGCGGTGCTGTTACCCATCAGTAGCAGATCTGTTCGGCTGGGGTTACAGGAAGGTGCCTGGTTTCAGGGTACAAGGGCCCTTCTGCTTTCCAGCCAAATAACTGCAGCTAACAAAAACACTGCTGGTAAGCCATGTGCGAGCAACATATTCCTGATATGATCCAACTAGATTTATTGTTGGCAGCATGAAGATTTCAGCAAGGCTTGGTATGATTTATTTTTTTTTAAGACCACACCTAATTAGCTGTATTTAAAATAATGTTCATTAGTCCTTTTTCCACAGCAGAAACTAAACAAACATGCACACTGAGCAAGCAGAATTGATTTTTTTTTCCCCTTGATTGTCTTCTGTATCCAGGCAGCTGAGTTTTGCCTTTTGTTATGGATGAGTTGACTTTATGCAGTGTGTACCCTCTTTGACTTCACATCTTCTCCAAAAGCTCTCTATTGTTTCCTTAGGGAACTCTTCCTAATATCAACATGCAAATGCTGAGATCACAAGCCTAATACTCTACCCACATAAAGAGAACAGGGAAGGAAAGCATCCTCAGCATCCTACCCTTCAGTACCTGTCCTGCTACATCAGGGTTAGTGTCTTGTAGGAAAGAAAGCTGTTTTTAACTGCCCTGCCTGCAATCTGCAGGGCCAATGCTTTTAATTCTAGGGAGCTGCATCTCACCCGAGCACAGCCTCTCTCCAGCACATCCCATATTGCAGCTTGGTAGGAAATGCTACATCTGGGTGCTTTTGTCACTTCACTAGAAGCACGAGTTTGCAGAATGATTTATTTAGTCCCAGATAACAAACAGACACCCCACTGCTAACACATCTCTAATAACACTTTCATCCTTTGATATGTTACCAAGAAAACACTTGTACATCATTGCTTCTATCTAAATCTCCTCATCTGGTAGCACCATTGCTCTCTCTCCTAAAAAAAAAAAACAAAAAAACAAACAAACAAAAAAAACAAACAAACAAACAAAAAAAAACAGGGCTTGTAAATCGATTATTTATTTATTTATTTATTTATTTTAACATCAAACTACCGTATATTCCTTCTCCTTATTCTCCTATACATAGGAGAAAGCTATGCTCCCAACAGATAAATGGAGAAGACCTCCAAAGCGTGGCCTTCCTACATGTCTATCCCATCCCTTCTCCAGTTCGGTGGTGTACTGAGATGCTGGCACAGGACCTGCACACTCGGCTGCTGGGCTGGGCAGCCCCACGGCCAAGCCACCGGCCAAGCTACCAATCTCACCGAAGGCTGTGAGGATCACGAGAGTCCTAACGAGCACTAATTCAGTGGAGATCCCACGTGCAGGAAGCATAGCAGTGTAATTGCAGCTATTCAGATGCGATGCAGATGTTTGTAACCATGTGGGATGCTGATTGCCGTGACTCAGTGCAAGGTCCTCAGCCAACTGATAGCATCATGGCACAAAGGAGGATAATCATTCCTGATTGCTACAAGGTACTGTAACAAAAGCTGTCTCAGGACTCCTGCTCCATTTTGGCATCTGCTCCATGCAACATTACTCATCATCTACAGAGACCTCGTGGTCTATTAACTGGGGAAGTTGAAGACCATCTTTTCTCATCGCTGTACCACCTCTGAGGCTTGAGGAATGAACACTCAGCCCAGCTCCCCTGTCCCCACCCAGCCTGTCCTCCCCTTCTCAGGCTGAATACCTTAGCTATGCCAGAAAATATTTGTGTGCATCAAAGTTGGTGGGGGCCAGAATCCAAGCCCCTAAATAAGAAAAAACAAAACAAAACAAAACAAACAAACAAACAAACAAAAAAACTGTACATTACACAATAGAGACAATAAAGCATTCTGCAGCTTGGAGCCATGTAGCATACTCTCATTAAAATTTAAACATCAAATAAATTAATTATATATTACAACATTAGGAACTAAACCTGGTACATGTTTTTAAGGCAACCTAATTGAAACCAGACCTGGGTTTGCACTTCCTTTGTGGTCCAGGTGGACGCTCGTTGTCCTATGAACATAATGAGGGTGCAACAAAAGCTTTTCCCCAGCCCTGCAGCCCCTGTTCAAGATCACAGCAGCTTGCTCAGTTTGAGAGCTTTCTTCCTCTTGTTATACAATGCAGGGAAAGGAAGCAGGGGTTGTTATTGCTGCAGTGAGCTTGGGCTTTTGATAATATTAAACTGTTTAGGTTGGATGTGAAACCTGACTTTGTCGAGAACCATATGGTGCTTAAATGTTGCTGCTGCCTTGCAAGTCTGCAGAGTGGAAAAAAAGGGCCAGATCCCACAGTATCTGTAAATTACCAAAGCTGTGAATTTAATGAAGAAGGAAGAAAGATTAAGGAAGTTCTGTCTTTGATGGCAAAGATATGAGCACAGGAATACCCAAAGGGGAGAGAAGAGGCTACTCGCAACAAATTACAGCGTGCTTAGGTATGGATTTAACCATCAGCATTAAGGACAGATACTTCGAGGAGCTCAGAGCCCGCAAGCTTTAAACAGACGCATTCATCTCTTGCAAGCTATGGGGAACAACATCACCATTAATCTTTCCATGTCAATAATGATGCCCTGTGATATTTTAAAGCTTCCTTGTGCATGCGTTTGCTGCATCCTTGGTAGGTGACACTCCATCCAGAGAGTGCACGGCTCCACAGGGGGCTCAGCTGGGGCTCTGTAGGACCAGCACACAAACAAGACAATGTCTTGGAGCACTCACTTCTTTCTGCCTCTTCAGCAGTGCTGTATGTAGTTGATGAAGTGCTCCAGCATCCTTCAGGATTAAAAGTGTCGTATAAGTGTAAAATAATACTGTTTAAGCTGAGAGGAAAATATGCACTTGTATCCTGGAAGCAACGGCAGGAATCATCAATCCAGACTTCCTGAGATGCAATGAGAACCATGGGAGTGTTTTTTTCCCAATGTGCCCAAAATTACACATTACTTTTCTGCCACATTAAGGACTTAAAAAAAAAAAAGAAAAAGGAAAAAAAAAAAAAGAAAAAAAAAAAAAAAAAGAGAGAGAGAGATTTTTTAAAGACTCTTTAAAAATTCTCTTTTAATTTATTCTATTCATCTCAGGAAAGGCAAAAGCACTGGAAGATACACCTTTGAAGTAAGGAAGTCTCTACGACAACCAGGGCTGGCAGCTGAATTCATTGCCTTCCATGCTTGGATTATGGAGAAAGCCCTCAAGAGCTATTACTGTGGGACAGGGATGATTTCTTAAGGCCTAAGCCTTCCAAGAGGTGGCTTAAAAATCAAACCTTAAAACTGTTCAGATAGTCTTATTAGCATCAGCATCCAGCCCTGGCAATATGGCTGCTGAAGGCAATGGCTCTAGCAGGATGCACCAGCTCCTGCTGAACCACCTCGTTCATCCTCTGCTGTTGCAGAAATTCACTCGATATAACCCCGTGGCAAAGGTCTACCTAAAACCAGCCCAGGTATTTTGCTCTGCAAGATGACAGTTCCAGTTCTCCAAAGTTTAAAAGTCATCTCCTAATGTTCAGCCTAAATTACTGGTGATCTATCTGTATATACTTGTTCCTTACGTCCAGCAGATTCAATATTCCCATCATGCTGGTGTTCAAGCCCAGATACTTTCACAGAACGAGTCCGTATCTCCTCTTTCACTGGTCAGCAACACCAAATGACAAGAGCGGAGTGCTTTTAGGCTGCTTCCTGTAGGATGTCTCCCCAGCTCCTACTGTCCAAGATGTCACAGATCGCAGACGACTAACCAGAGCTTGTTCAAGGACAACACTTGAGAGATGTCCCCAGGAATTTCTTCCCGCCCCCAAATTCTCCTTTCAGGAAAATCCACTAGTTCTTTCTTTCAGACATTTTTATATCCCCTCCCACTCCAATTCTTGTATTATTCTCCCCATCATCTCACCTAGACATTTTTCACAAGGCACTATAACAATTACTTGACTGAATCCAGCTAGGAAATGCCATAGATCTAATCTATGTCTAGAAAAAAATTCCATTATTTTATCAAAGACATCAGATTTGTACAACACAATCTGCCTTTGCTAAATCCAGGCTGCATTCTCTCCAATTTCCTGTTTATCACCACGTTTTATTTTTCTCCCCAAACATCCATTTATATCCACATAATTGGGGTCAGACTGATGGGCTCCAACCCTTCCCTTTCCCCTTCTCTCACAGCAATATGCCTTTCCCAGTACCTTCACCACAGCCTGCTTCTCCCAGTTTGATCCACCATTGCTACTGGATTTGTGATCCAACATTTTCTCTGCTCTGGTCTGGAGATTTTCTGCCTTGTTTCTATCCCCTTGCCACCAGCCTGAGTGCACTCAAGTCTGAAATTGGCTCCTCTCCTGAACGCAGTGATCTCTGTACCCGCAGCCTCATTATCGCTCTCCCACCTGGTTTTGCCTTAATAACTTTCTCTGCCTTACTCACAACTGGGGCAAGCAAACTGATTTGCTTTCAGGCCATATCTCAGGTTATCTTTAATATCAGCCTCAAGCTCATGACACAGGAAACCACTCCCATTTAAAATAAGGGCGGTGAACTGTATTTGCTTAAGTTTCTCAATGAGCTCCGTGCTGTCACCTTGCTAGCAATGCCTGTTCATTTTGACAAGAGCCTCAGCACACAGGCTGCTTTGCTGATGAGCTTTACCTCAAGGAGAGGGCCAGGTAGTTGTTTCCTTGTAGACATCTTCTGCAAAGGGACACCAGTGGAGGGTGGCTGTAATATCCAGCTCTATCAAGAGCTTGAGTCAAGCCCCATCCACCCAGCCTTTGGGACACGTTCCCTCCTTGTTATAATCACAGAACCACTAATTTCTATTTCCAATTTCTACTTCTAAATCCAATTTGTAACTACAAAGCCCTGAAGAGCACCACGGTGAGCAGAATAGCAAGGAGAAGCAGCCAGAAAAGGACACATAAAGGAGGGATGGCTCAAAATGATTCTGTAGGGAAAGACATGGGGATCCCTTGAGCAGCCAAAGAGAGGTGGGCACAACCCATCTGCCCATGCCCCAGGCACTGCTCTTGTAAATGTATGGGCTCCTAAAATATACGAGGTCATCAGAACCAGCAGCTCAGCCCTTTGGTGGTGCCTGTCATGTTGTAAGGCAGGGGGGAGAGAAAAAACAGGAGTGCTTCCACTAGCACCGAAGGGTTTTGCCAAGGAAAGAAACAACTGCTGGCAGCCTAAACTCCTGAACATGTTAAAATGAGCGTTCAAATCTTGTCAGAAAGACAAATTAACGTCCAGATGGGCTAAATCTGGTCCATCCAAATGAATGGAGCTGTTACTGATTGATACCAGTTATGAATATGGCCCACTGCCTAGGACTTGAGAAAGCATGGGCATTCACAGTTCCTATGAACCGTACACTACAAGATGAGTAATCTGGAAAGTCTCCTTCAGTTTCGGAGCTGTTACATTTTTATTTCAGTCTGATGAGGACACAAGTTGGGTATTCTCCCCACTCTCTGTTAGCTGCAAACTAAGGCATGGAAGCAATGTTTTTTTTTTTGTTGTTTTTGTTTTTTTTGTTTTTGTTTTTTTTTTGTTTGTTTGTTTGTTTTTTGTTGTTGTTGTTTTGGTTTTTTGTTTGTTTGTTTTTGTTTGTTTGTTTGTTTTGGTTTTTTGTTTGTTTTTTTGTTTTGTTGTTGTTGTTGTTTGTTTGTTTGTTTTTTTCCCACATGTAGAGCTAACACTTTGCTTTGGCCTCTGTAATGCTGGAGTGCAGTTATTTTGCCCTGTGCATTTTCAGCCTATATTTTAAGTCATTTTAAAGTCAGATGGTCAGAGCTGTGTCTGACAGCAGCTTTGGGCAGTGTTAATGCTCACTCCCCTGCAAATTCATTAAGCTCAAGCAAGTAAACAAGCAAGGAGCAGCCCTGATACTCCCCAGTCCATCCCCCAGGAGATCCCATGTGCTATTCTGGGGCTCTGATGGGGCCAGGGAAGACCACAGTGACTTTGGTTGTCATTTGAGATCTCTTTGCAACTTAATAGTGTAAAGGTACTTATGTAGCATCCAGGATCGGAGCCATGCCATTATCTGGGGGCTCACAGGATACAGACCCACTTTGACCCATGTGAGCCAGTTCTCCTGTCCTGTTCATCTGGGCTCTTTCCTTTATATGGGAAATTATTTCTCTTGCAAAAACTAAAATCAAAGCAGGAACATTTCTGAAAGCATACAGGATGCGTTTAAGTGGGGATCTATAATCCTAACTTTGGTTGGCCTCATTCAAAACGACACTGCATGGCGTGAAAGGCATCAGAGGGAAACGTGAAGCCCTGTCTCTGGCTTCTGAAGTCACCTATGTGCTGTGGAAAAGCAGATTAATTTCACGCTGAAACCACAAAAGCTGAACCTCCACGCTTCTTGCAGGGAAGAAACTCCCAGCAGGGCTTCCTACCCAGCATCTCCAGCCCACCCTGCTTCCCTGTCAGCTGAAACATCCCCATTAGTGACAGCAAGACCGGTTTTTATCAGCCTTATTCACTGCTTCCCCATTGTTCCTGAAGACTTCTAAATGCTGGGGAAATTTCCAGCATTTCAGTTTGACCACAAGCCTTCACTAAAGAGACTCTCGCACAGTTTATTATGAGTCCATTTTATGAAATGAATGTGATGGCAGTCTAATTAATGTCTGGCAGGAATTAAATTAGAGCGACTTCTAATGCCGCTGCCTCCCTGGCTGGCCAGCTCTTCTAACCCTCTCCGTAGCAGTCAGAACTGAGCAGCAGAAGCTGAGGCTAAAGCTTGATCAGAAGACGCACCATGTTGAGACCTCAGTTTGGATGGCAGAGGAAAGGCTGCTTCTGCGGGAAGGAGCCATTGAGAGGACAAATGAGTGGCCCTCCCAAAGGTTTTTCTGCAAATTTTACTCAGCTGAACACGCGGAACATCTGATGGCTAATTTCACATCAGGAAGATTTAAGCTAACAGAGCAGAAAGTAGATGGAAGTAGGGGGAGTTAAGTAGCAGCTATTAAAAGAAAAAATCCAGGCTTTCATACCTCCTTTTATTTTTTTCATACATTTTCTTCTCCTCCATTTTTTGGCAGGTGAATTTGATGTGTTATATCCATCCCTACTGGGATTACACCAAATTAGCATCTGTGTATCAGGAGAAGAGCAAGTTCTGATGGTAAAACTCCAACTGCAGGCCACAAAGGTGTTACATATTCTTCTGTCCTCCTGCAATGTATTGGGTGAAGACCTGCTTAGGAAAGTGCATAAAATCAGTGAAATGAGAGAGTCTAAAAAGACATCTACCCTATGAAAATCAAGATGACTTCTCTAAATAACTCTTCCTGCACCCATTGAAAAAGCATCTTTTGTCTTTACAAGGAAGCAGCATCCAAGCAGTATCTTCAGAACAAAACTTATGCAAAACACCATTGCAACTGATTAGATGAGCACACTATTTTGATTTCAGTTCTGCTCAAATTTGCTCTAAGTCCCTGACCTTTTTAACACATAACAATATTCATATAAACAGAACTCTGCTCCTAATGGATACCTGTGAGACTGATTAACCAACAGTAAGAGTGTGCATTAGGACTGAGCTAAACTCACTTTGCATGGAAATAGCTTGCAGAGTGTCAGAGGACTTGGCCAGGAATACAAACAGCAGCATGTGGATGAGGAAGAAGACAAAGCTCTAAGAGTAAATAACAAATATGCCACCAGCTGCACAGTTGTGAGGGGTATTCAACACCTCAGAAGCTGTTCCTCACATAATTTCTAATAATAAATGCAGTCATTAAATTCTGATTGAGTTAGAGTTGATTCAAACTAAATTGTACTTACTGGAAAGTCTCAGGTGGGATCTACACAAGGAGAAAAACACATTACTAGGAAACACAGGAAGTTACATTAAAATATCAGACACTATTTCAGGTACAACTCTTCTCCTTCATTAGCCTATGCGAAGGTGTCTGTGCATGTTTTTTCGTAGTGCAAAGATTGTTTCACCAAAAGGGGATCCAACTCCAAATCTCATGAGGCACTGAAACTGCAGTGGTTTCAGAAACACCGCAGTGGAGGGCTGGATCCCACACAGTGCTTTCCTTACTCCAAGCACTTGGGTGGATTATTTTCTTTGCACTCCCCCCCGCTCCTTCTCTTTGGGCCTCCAGCCCCGTAAGGGCCGTGTCACGTCTCCTGGCTGGCAGGGTGCTATTTCTGGAAGCACAGCGCCTTGTGGAAAGCTGTGGCATGGAAGTTATGATTCATACATTTCGTAGGCGCAGAGGTGTTGGTGAGCTGGGGCAGGTGGCGAGGTGGCACTGTGAGCGTGGGGCGGCATGGCACATGTCAGCAGGCAGGGGGCCGTGCTCCAGAGGTGTCAGGTGTGAAGAGCTACAAGCCCCCAGGGAGTTGCATCAAAGCCACAGATCCCCCCTTACACTAGGCCCGGGGAGCTGGGCACCGTAAGCATGCCGACATTCACTGCTTGGCCTGCTGCTTTTGCAGCTTATGTCACCAGAAACTGCTGCGTTCCCACCATTTTCTGTGCCTGAAACCTCTCCCTTCTCAGCTCCTGCTTGCCTCTGTTCGCTCTCTGCCGTCACCACCTCACCCCATCCTTGCCACACCACAGCTCTGTGGGACCAAGGCGTTACACCATTTCCCTCACAGCCTTCCCCCTCACCATGGGGCCATCTCCTGGGATGTCCCCCATGCCTAGCACTTTGTCCTGTCCCTCCTGCCAGCACCATCCCCTCTTCAATACAGCTCCTACACCAGCAATGCTGCTTTCTCCAGCTCCGGCTCCAGTTTGGGTCATTTTGGACCAATTTAATGTAAAGATGCTTCACTAGGCAGTCACAGCACAATAGCAGCAAGAAATGCTTTGCAATACTGCTTGGTGTTTCCAAGGCATTTCAAATCCGAACTATTTTCTTAAGTGATAAGCTCCTCAGCAGCCCTTCCCAGCCCTTGTATTGCAACTTGTTGAGGTTCGTAATAAATCATAGCTTCCACTAAAGCCAGAGCATGGCCCAGCTCCACGGCCCCTTTCCAAAGCATCCATCTTCACCTCGTACTTTGTGCTGCGAGCAGGATTTCCAAACCTCTTTCACACTGCTATAAAAGGTCTCTCTCATTCTGAGGAATAGTCATAATAGGGAACTTTTCATAAAGGGTGGAAAGAATGGGTGCTCCTCAGAGGGCTAGGGGAAAGAAAATAGCTCCTCTTAGAGCAATAAGCCCCCGCCAAAGGCTCCTGACCGCACAAGGAGAGGGAGCTCAGAGAAAGAGGAAGGGGAGCCTGGCAGGAATTTGGTGGTACAAAGAGGGTCAGTAAACCCACAAGAAAAACCCAGCACTGGAGGGAGAGCAGCCACAAAAAAAAAAAAAATGTGAACACCCCTCTTAAGAAGAGTTCAGTGGACTGCACTTACGGACTGCAGTGCCCAACAACAAAATAAGGCAGCACTGAAGGATGCTGAGCACTGCTTGCTCTCTCTCTGCCGTATCCCAGGCATGGTGTGATTGAGAGCCCCAGGGTTTTGAGGGCCAGCTGGACCCCATTTTCTGACGACAATCCACAAATCCTTCCCCTTCACACGTGTAAGCCCATTCATCTCACCGTTCTTCACAGCGCTGGCTGTCTCGTATAAACACCGCATAGTGTGTGTGGCGCGCTGCGATACTTTAAGGACATTGGAATGCACTTTATCAGCACTTTTAAACACTGCAGCTTTATGAGGGGAGTCTGAAAATGTATTTACCATTCCAGACTGTGCACAGATGTGCTTTTAATATAACATCCTGATGTTTTTCTTCTCTTCTCATGACCCCTTGCTGTCCAGGCAAGGGTGCTCGCCCTCCCTCTTGCCACCAGATGCTTCAGGAGCTCACCAACCACCAGGGGTTTCCATCACTTAGAGCAGCTCCCTCTGGGGCTCCTCTGTTGGTGCTGTGAGGTTGCTTTGTGGGGAACCTCCCTAACCACATGCACTTGCCACATGGCTGTTTCTTGGATGATGTCACCAGTATTTGCATCTCCCCAGGGATCTGCTTCCTCTGCACCAACCATGCACACAGAGGCATCGATTCCTCAGCATCCAGCATGAGAGGACACAGAGATTGCCATGGACAGACTGACAAGCTGGAGCTCTTCTGGGCTCCTCCCAAGAGGCTAGAAAATAGACATACTGAGGCCTAAGGAGAAATGCCTTCCAGCTGAAGGGGTGTAGAAACCAGGGAGGCTCTCCTGATCTCAGGAGCGCATTCAGCCCCAGCCCTGCAACAGGGAAAGGTGGACACAGAAAAATTCTTCTAGGCCACTGATTGCCACACAGTTCATGAGAACTAAACCATTCCCAACTAAGTCATAAAAAAGCAAAACCTCTAAGAAAAAAGGAGGGAACAGGAAGGAAAAACCCACAAGTAAGGACTTCCCTAAGGAAAAGTGAGAACCCGTTTTCTTTAATCAGAGCTCCTGCTTTACATCTCCATTTGACACAAGTCATTTCCTGGCTATGTTCTCCCACATCTGTGATCTTGCTCTTTGATATTTTTTTACTTGCATAAAGCCTCCTGGATGTTACACCACGAGAGATGCCAGGCCGTTGCAGGCAAAAAAGGCAAAAACACCAATCCCTCTTCCAGCAAGCTGCTCGCAGAGAAGTGGTTGCTTCCAGCCAGGATCTTCTGCAACACACACAAAAAAACATCACCTCATCCACAGGTTGGCATCTTACCCCTCTGTTTCAGGAGCAGGGCTCACAGACATCTTCACGGGGGTTGCAACTGGTGGCACAAGAGCTCAGCACAGACTTGGGGATGCAGCCACTGGCAGGATGAGGCCCAGTGTGGCTACTGGAACTGATCACACATAACGTAGCACAGGACAACACACAAAACCCACAAGGTCAATAAATAACAGGAACTTAAAATAAACTCATCCAGGACTGGCTCAACAAGGGCATAATCCTTTCCCCTGTGAAGATCCACCTGAGCCCCCCATGCGATTTGAGCCCTGGAGCTGAGGCCAGCTCCCATTTATGTCAAGGGAAGATTTTCCATTTACTTTAATGGACCTGGAACAAGCCCAAGCAGAGCTGTACAATAAGCAATGGTTTTATTCAACAAGAGAAATAGTCTTCTCCCCAGTTCCCTCCTACTCCCTTGCACCAGCTGCAGTTCAGGCCAGGAGCTCCTGCTCTTCGAGCTGTGTGTTCCACTGGGGAGCTGGGTGGCATTTTCTTGGCCAACCAACATGGCATTTTCACTGTAGAAAAAGACTTGTTCCATTGCCAAGAGCAACAGCTTCAGATGATGAGCTGGACCGTGCCTGACTCAAACATCCACTCATTTTCAAAGGACACCGTGTTGATTTTATACCCCCCTTTGTTTCTAAAATGGAAGCGTCATACCTCTTGCTGCTGTTACATTTTCCTTTAGAAATATATTTTATCTTGGAGTGGTAGCAGGAGCTCAGAGAAATATACAAGTTGAAAAGACAACAGAAATATTTTTTGCCAAGGAAGGATGGATGTGAGTGAACCTGCCTCTGATAACCATGGAAACAAAACACGCATGGTACGAAAATGATTCAAGCTGTTTGGAGGACTGCTCTGGAAGGCAATAACTTATGGCCTTTGAGGCAGCAAAGAAAAACATCTCAACCAAAAAGCCACGAGAGATGGGTAAACTTGCCCTTATTCCTCCCAGGACCTAACTCAGATCCCAGGAGCTTGTGCTCAGGTTGTACCCGTAAAGCCACCACCACCTCGCAGCTAACCTGTTAAGCTTTTCCAGAAATATATTGCATAAAATAGATATTGTCCCGTGCCTGGGGTGCTTCAGTCATCCCACAGCACCATCAGACCATCACACCCAAAGCTGCTCCCTTACACCGTGCATGTGTGGGATGGCTCTGCTCTCCCCATGTCTGACACTAATGCCCAACCCACCCATCAAACAGAAACCACACGTACCCCCCGGCACACAGCACAGTGCCTGAAACATGATGAGAGCACTTAATCCTCCTGGCAGCACATTACAGAAGCTTTCAGACTCCAAACGAGCTCCACACCGCCACAGCCCTCCTTGTAAAATTATTTATCATGGGCTGGTTTATGGAGTCTTTTATTAGCTTCATATTGGCTAATAATGGCCTGGAGGTCTCATGTCCATTGGCTTGACGGATTCTGGGTTTACAAGGCAGGGAGCTGGGCTCCTAGAGATTTGGAGCCTGGAGCCGTACTGTCTGCAGGACATGGATTCAGGCAACAAGCTGTGATGGGGCACGCATGGTGCTGAGCACCTGGCCCTGGGATCTTGCTCTAGTGAGGACTCCTCACCAGGTATGAATCAGAGACGTGCTTTCATCCCATGGTGCCCCCAGGTGAAGCTGGGTTACAAAGTTTTTAGAGCAGCGTTTTCTTAAGCTCCAGGTATTAACCACCCCTTTGCAAATTACTGGGAGCTTTCAGGAGTCATCTAGTTTGATCCATCCTGGATTCCCAGCTCGACAAACACCCCTTCTCTCCATCACCTGTGAACCTTGTGGGTACACAACCCTTCCTTCAAATCTCCAGGATGAGGGTATAAAGCCAGGCCAAAGAAAAAGCAGTTTATTATAGCAGCCAATTCACAACAGATATTAACAGATGGGAAGCAATGTAGAGTAAAAATGTTCTTGTCAGGTAACAGGCTGGTGGCTTTTCACTCAGTGACCTGAAATACAAGCATGTTTATGATATTAGAGTCAATATTCTGGGATCTGGGGCTTATAAAATAATACTCAACTACAAATTACACAGTAGCTGTAAGATGAAAAGTCCAGAGATGCAGGTAATGGCTTTGTTAGAGGCTTCCTGAGTGCGTGTGTTTGTGCAAGCTTATATATAACTGTAAAATAAACACAGAATCAAAGAGGAGAAAGCTTTTCTACAATTTCATTTTTTATTGACCTTAATAGGGAAGGGCCATAAGGGAAAAGGTAAAAGCTTTTGTTTTGGAAAATGACTGCCAGCTTTGGAGAGATGTAGCTGGCAGGCACCAGCTCAGTGCTAAGTGTATTAAAAGAACCTCCTGTTTCCAACTAAATCTTCAAATAAAAAATAAATAAATAAAAGAAGCAAAGAGACACTTCATGAGAGTGCCATTTTTCCTTCTCTCTCTTTTTTTTTTTTTTTTTTTTTTAAATAGTGATCTTTCTCTGGGCAGCACTGACAGGAGACTAAATTATTTCTCCCCATTCAGTGTCTGAAAACATCTGTATTGGGAACAGGCAGCCACAGTGGTGACCTGAACACAGCAATGTCTATCCTCATGCTGGAGGCAGCATCTGGTGCCTCTGGATTTGATCCAGGGAATAACTCCGCATCAAAGAGCAAGGGGCAATGGGATGCAAACATGGGCACAGGCTACTGAGCTCAGCAGTGACTCAGGACCAGCAAAGTCTGTGATGTGTACAAGGTCTGTGGCTCAGCCCTGGTAGCCCAGAACATCTGTTTTGGTCTCCAGAGGGCCTGGCTCTAGTGTCTGTTTTTTGGGTTACCTGCCCACCTGAGACATGACACCCTCCTCATGCTTGCCACCTGCCCACCCCCAGTTGACAAAGTTGCTGACATGAGGCTAGTGCTGGTGAGGTGTTTCAGCCCCCTCCTCCCCTCCGTGTTTTCATTACCACCAGCAGCATTTCGCATGAGCCACAGAAACCAGATGGCCCCAATGTGAAGTCAGAACACGGCAACCTCTGTGCTTTCTATTTTCCAAACTTTCCCCTGAATCCATTATTCATACAGGTCATTCTCTGGCAAGGTTAAACACAAACCTCAGCACGATCCCTACCTGCCAGACAAAATTAGAGCTCTCATTGCACAGCATTCAGACACCCTTCCCTTTCTCCATGGGAAGTCACAAAATTATCACCAAGCTGCTTAAGTGTGACAGCAGAGAGGATTTGGAAGAGATACCTACGAGCAGGAGAACAAGATACGCTTACAGGCAGCTCGTTTCAGTGGAAAAAAAGTAAGATCTTTTTCAGTTGCTTTGTAAGAAATGTTGGTTTTAAAACATAACCACCAGGTGAGGGGATGGCATTTTCTAGGAGCCTGGAAAATGTCTGGGGCCAAGGTCACTCAGCACATGAGAAGAAGATTCAGTCCAGGAGATTTAGAGATTTTTGAACTAGAACTTGGCTTAAGTCTCTATTTTTTTGGCAGCCAGACCACACTGAAGGCAGCACTTCTGCAATGCTGGGAAATCTGGAGGATGCAAGAGACAATCAGATGAAAGATCTCTTCATTTTGTACAGTTTCTGAGTGCACAGAAGACTTATCTGAGTGCAATGCTCTGCCACTGGTCTCCTTTGAATTCAGTATTTAGTGCTAAATCTTACCTCTAACACCCAGCAGGAGAGAGAGAGGAGCAGAAGGAAATCCCCAACCACTACATGTGGAGCAAGCCCACCAAAGCAGGACAGCACTACTGCTTCCAAGTAGGCCGGACTTGCAAAGGGAAACCCAAGGGCAGAAGGGCAGGCTGATGTAGACACAAGACTCCTGTTCAAATATTCAGAGCACAACCACAGTATGTGGGGTTTTTTTTTGTCTCATGTTTGCTGTCCAGGACTGGAAACATACCTGGAAGCCAGCAAGAGCTGAGACTTAGTGTCCGTCTTTTTGCCAACTTTCCAAGAAATTTTTACTTCTGATTTCACAGTCCAAAGCTCAGTCTGTCATCAGCACACAGCTCACTAAAAAAGGAGGATAAGAGTTTCTTACTGTTATCAACATTCTCTGTGGGGTGATGGGAATGAAAGACAGAACTTTTGTTAGATACAAACACTCCAATAGTTGCATACTTTTTTTTTTTTTTTTTTTAAAAAAAAAAAAAGAGCCTAGCAGCCTCTCAGTCTCCTGTTCTCCAACCTGTGATGGGACACAAATCTGTTCTCCAGGACCTGAATCAGGCTGAGAGCTTTGCAGAGGGGATGGAAAAGTGGCCTTGGGGTCAGTCTAAGCTTTCTCCCTGTTACACCAGCACCCTGAATGATGGTGTGAACAATTCCCTTGCTCACGAGGCTGCAGGGGAGGAAACAACTGTGGGAGCAAATTCCAGCTGATACATGAAACAGCTGATACATAGATATGTTACCCCGGAAGGAAGGAGGAAGGCTTTGCCCCCAAGCCTCACCTCCTTCAGCCACCACCTCTATCATCATACACCTGTACGGGCATGCTGAAAGTCAGATCCATCCTCCAGGGCCACAGCAATGCCCAGCGAGGAGAGCCAGGGTGTGCAGGGATCTTCCCAGCACTCACACCACTGTCTCAGCCCAGTGTACACTGAGCCCCAACCATACAGTGAGACACCAGCTAACACACAGATGGATTTCAGGCACCATTTCTTGCAGAGATTTAAGAGCTAAGAGTAAATTGGCTGGCTGCTGGGTGAGACGTTACCACGCAACAGCAGTCCGCCTGCTCCCGGTCCCCCACCGATAAAAGAGAAGAGGCCAATTACTCTTCTGTCACAAGGCAGTGATATCACACCGAGGCCTTCTGGAGTTCACCTTCCCAAGGAGGAGAAAAGGCTTTTTAGTAGTCTGCCCTATAACGAAATGTCTGAGAGGGGCACACCTGGAAGAGCAACTATAATTCAGATACAATTCTGATTAAAAATATATATATATGACAGGTGTTTCAAATTAAGGCAGTTAACTATTTGTCTCATCCAGAAGGGAAAGAGGTGAATCTTTTGGAAGTCTTCAAAAGAACTTTTTTTCCTGGAGGGTGGGCAATGGCCATACTAGTTTCCAATGTGAGCCCAGTATCCAGGGGCTGACTTCCCCTCCAAGCAGCTATTTTAACAACAGGATCTCCCGTCTCTTGCAAACACGCACAAAAAATTCTAGCCAAGTTTTTAATATCCCCAACATCAGAAACTTCTCAGGGACTCCAAGTACTTGTTCCAGTGTTTGAACACCTTTAAGTTGAAAAAAAATAGTCCTGAATATCAAACCAGAATTACCTTTGTGGAAACTGGTGCCCAGAGGAAGTAAGTCAGAAGCTGGGACATACTGGGGATGACCCTCAAGGCAAAGAGCATTGTCCCAAGCCTGGCTTGGTTTACTGAATGGTGCCAGCTGCCTCCTGGACCCTTTCTGCTGATGGCAGCAAGCTGCTGTGTGGTCTGCACAGAGAGGCTGCAGCCTGCCAACGCCTTGCTCTTTTCAACTGCTTTAATTATTCCCTCATAATAACTCTTCCCCTTTTTTTATGAAGAACAGATGATGGACACGGATCACAGGGTGTCTCAAATGCTGCTGTGTATATTGAGGGAAAGATTTCCAGCCACCTTCCTCAGATCCACAGGGGCTGAGCTTGCTCCACTGACTCCAGAGCCCTAACTGCAACAGTGACAGCACTGCCAATGCTGATATTAAAGTAAATACTTTCCATCCTGGGGCACAAGTAACAATAGTCAATATTTTGGTGAGGCTGAATTACAGGCAGCAGTTGCAACAGCTGCCTTCAGTTTTGGCTCTAAGGCCCTGCGCTCCCCAGTGAGGTACAGCACACCATCTGATGTATTCCACACTCTGTTCTTCAGTTACAGTTTATTAAAAGATGGATTAAAACATTGGCACAGCAGTGGCCACAAGAATATTTTTCCAGCAACATCATCCCAGAAGGCTCTGGAAACGCAGAATTGTCTAATTTGGGAAATCATTCTGGACAGCAGTTTGAGCTGGTGCTCTGCGAGCCAATGTTCATTGTTAAAGTAATATTTTTTACTCAAAACAAAACCAAAAACACTACGTCCTCATTTGACTTAAGGAACATATGTTACTACAGATATGGTAACATCTGAGAAGCACCTTTTGAGCTTAGGAGTCAAAGAAAATAAACTAGCCAGGCAGAGGGGAGCAAGTAGCAAGACTTGCACCGAGCTCAGCAAGTTGCTCTTCCCACTGTGCTGCCCTGATCCAGAATTTAATGCAAGTTGTGCAGCAGAGTCATTGGCTTCTTCCTGGCTTTCAGAGAAAAAAAAGATTACAATTGCAATCCAGGCCTTAGCTTCATGGAAAAATCATCATGGGTAATTGAATTAGTTGATGCAATGCTATAACAAGTTATAATTCAGGAGGAGGCAGGGAAATGGTGGGGGCTGAAATCAGCACAAGCAAGACGCAGCAACAGACCCCTGTGTGAGCTGAATTTCCCCCTTCTCACCCCCTTGCTTTTCTTGCCAAGCATGCAAAATTATCCAGGAAAGCTTAGCCAACCCCTCTGGTGTGAATGAAGACGCAGGACAGGGAGAAAACCTTCAGAGCAGTGGGTTTGATCTCTGCTGCACTGGGGAAGCTGAGTTCAGCAGTCTCCTTTTGTGCCAAGCCAATAATCTGACCAAGATCAAAGAGGTGAGAGGAAACACCAGTCCTGCTCAGCTCAGCATTTCCCTGCAGCTGAGATGCCCCATCCCTTAAACTATGCCAACAGAGTCCTGGCAGACACATTCCTATACCAGCATTCACCCCTTTCTTTTATATTGAATCATATTTAGCCCCAGTCAGAGTTAAACATCACCTCAAGCATATGACAGATTTCAAATTGACCTGTCAGTGTGAGAAGGATCTTGAGTTTCCAAATGCCTTTGAAATATTAATATATTGTCCAATAGCTCATCCACTGGCATCAGGCACCACTGGAGGGCTGCACAGAGGCACCGCAAGGCATCAGCCCGTGTGCTCTGGCCAGATTTCCTGGAACATTCCCTGTTTGTTTTTTCCTAGGTATGACTCCCTGCTTCACTCTGAGAAAGACACCTAAAAAGAACATTTCTCAGAATTACACTGAGACAGAGAGATGGTAAGGAGACGCATCAAAGCTGTGGGGTTGCTATTTGCTGGCACCAACCAGGAAAGTGCTATGGTCAGCCATGGAAAGAATAGGCGCTAATTACATGAAAGCAACAACAAGAGGGCTTGCAGAGTCCTGTGAACACTGCAGGGACAGGCAGGGACGGGAACCCAGCAGGCCTGGTTCCCTTTCGGGACTCACTGCTTTGTCCGCTAAAGCCTGGGAGATGCCTTCACCAACTCACCCCTCCTCTATGAAGGAAAGACATAAGGTATCTCCCTGGCACCTCTTACCTTCCCACTCATACTTTCCATTTCCTTTAATATACAGACGTGTGATAACACTCTGTCCTTTAGGGAGCTGGCCTGGATTTTCCAGAGTCTGTCCTCCCACCAGTGCTTGTCAGAAACCACAGGTAGATGTGTGGAGGAGCAGGAGGAGAGGGGAAACTACCCTGTATTTCATCTACCTTTGTGCAGCAAATGAAAATTTGCTATCAGGTCACACAAGCTCGGTTCAGTCCCCTTGAGATATTCCTTCTTAATGTGAGATTTTTTTTAAAAAAAGTATTTCTTTTTACACATACTTGGTTTCATACATGCTCCCTACCTACCCTAACAGGCCAGCTCCTGAATTTCTTTGAAGAGCAGCTTGTACACAGGAGATCTTACCTGCAAAGCAATGCATGTTTTGCCCCAAAGCTGGGTTAACAAAAGGATGCTGCCTTCAGAACTGAGTGTCTCTGAATAGGTACCACAGGAGTCCTTTTTGCCTCTCCTCCCCAAACCAGACAGATGTGCGTACAGCTGCTCAGTACCAACACTCACAAAATGCAGCTTTTCAAGAGCTGCTGTTCAGTGCTGAAGACAACCCTACCTGAATGCAAAGATAAATGAAGATAACAACAATAACAGCAACCACAAGACTGACCCGATCCTATGGAAGCCAGCTGCATGTTGTATCCATCTCTTCCCTGCTAACCCTGATCCTGCCACCAGGCCAGCACACCAGCAGGCTTGGTTTGCTGAAATCAAAGGCTGCTGGAGCTCAGGCTCCTCTTGGGGAGCAGAGCGAGGGTGCAGACATCCCTCCCACCTGAAATAACACCTCTTTCCTACACATGCACCCCACCCAGACTTCCAGATGTGTCAAGCAGAGCTCCACCATACGAGCTTCCTGCAATGGGAACAAGAGCTTGTCATTACCATGAGGGGAGAAGTAATTTGCTGTGCTTGCAGCTTCAGCCAAATTGGGCCACACAGGCAGGGGTTTGGGGTTTACACTAGCATAGTTCCAATGGCTTTTGCCAAACCATAACAGCTGTCCCCCTTGTCTATGGCAGGTTGAATTAAGTTGAGCCCCAAAATAACACAGATCTCTCACAGTCAGAAGAGAAAACTTAACTCTTCCAGTCTTATTGCCATATGTTCCCTTTTGGTGCATAGCATCTTACAGTAGACGGAAAAAAAACCCTTACACGCTGACAGAAGCGCTCATTACAAACATTTCAAGCCTGTCAGTCAACACTCCTTTCATCTCACCACTTCAGGGAGCTGTCATCTGCACAGAGGGCCTCGCTCAGTGTGATGTGAGTGTGGGGCTGTCAGTGAAAAACCACCTGCAAGAGTTCACACCTTAATGTACACACTTCCCAGAAATTGGAGTGTATCTTTAAAGCTACAACCAGTGAGATCTACCACAGGCTTTCCAAAGAGGGGGGAAGCTCAGAGGAAGAGTAGTTTCCACCTTACATACCCCACACATCAACACTGGATATCACTATGGTTTTCCAGGGGAAGAATTCCCATCAATGTTTTATGGTACCTATCCAGACACAATGACATTTCTCTAGTTTGAAGGTCCGGGGGATTTTTTTCTCATTTTATTCATTTCCCAGACCTACCCAACCCCAATGTCAAGCCCCAGCTTCACAAATCACTGCACAGCAGCAGAGCTGAGCCCAGAAACATCACATTACCCTTAGCTTCCAACAGATACCTGGAAATTCGTGTCCTTTCACCTTGACAAAAATCTCAAATCATCTCAGTTCATGTTCACCACAAGCATGTGAATGGGCTACATAATTAGCCAAGTACATTATTTCTTGATGAACCATTTACAGCTTCTCCATTTTTTCAAACTCCATCACAACTCAGAAAAGCTATGCCAAGCCAGAGGAAACAGCCTTTACCCGGCAATGGTGCCCTGCCTCTGACTCAAGTGGTTGTTGCAGAGAAAAGCTTAGAAATGAAAGATCAGCTGGGTAGTAAATAATTAGGGCAGTTCACCTGATAAAGAACATCTTTCCTCACTTCGCAGCTCTTATCTTACTTATTTATAGTTTGGATATCACTGAGCCAACCAAGCTAGTTCCCATGCGTTTGATGATCTGTAATTTAACAAACATTCCCTTACACCAGCAGTAATGCCAAGCTCTCCATGGCAAGGACAGGATCACCAAGCCAGGTGATCCCCACCATGGCCCTCTGAGCTTCTAGCAGCAAGGTGACCTCAGTCACCAGCTGGGCTCCCTTGCAGCTGGCTTTTCCCTGATGTTACCAAAAAGCGACCCTCTCCATCAGCATTTCTGGCCACTCACAGCCCCAGGTTTCTCACTCATCTACTAACAAAACCCAAGAGGAAGAGACACTCGTGGGCTCTTAGCCATAGTCCACAGCTTTCATCTTCCCACTGTACCTCTAGGCTCACTGTACAGCAGCTCCATACATTTCCAAGGGACTCTGTACATTTCCAGGATGAGCACAAAGTTGGATGACCACACCCCAAATGCATCACACATGGCCTGAACCCCTCATTCCTTCACTGCACCTTCCCCCAAAAGGGTCATTCTCACCAAATATGCAGTGACAAGCAAATTTGCCAAGAGGTGACATGGTTTCCCTGGCAACTGGAGCAGCATGCACGCAAGTGAGAGTCCTCTGCTCTACCAGCCCCAACACGTACTGCAGCACTGATTACAGCCACAGCAAGGAGAGAGCTGGACTATAATGCATACCCTCTAACAAGTCAAGGTAAATGCACACCACAGCATCCCCGCTGAATAGCTTTAAATACAATCAGGGCTGGATTTCTGCCAAGGCCCTGCTCAGCTGACACTGATTTGTGATGAGAAATGAGGCTCAGCTTTGTTTTAAGTGGTGGAACTGCATCCCCTGGGCTGTGGAGGACTTTTATTTATTTATTTAATTATTTTGTCAGTGTTACCGTTTAAAATGAGGCTGGAGTTCATACAGCACAAAAGACACAAGGTTGGATTAGACAATTGCTTTTTAGCCATATAAACTGGTACCTTGGATACTGAGAGCTCATGCAAAGGGCTCTCGTGATAAGAGCAGAATCTTATTTTCTAGGAGTACTATCTTAATCCACATAGCCAAACACCAGAGGAGACCAGATAGCGAGGTGTGCAAGGGATTCGTCCATCCTTTGCGTCACGAGGAGATTTCAGCTGTCCCCATGTCCCAGCACAGTCCTAACGGTGCCTCTGGGGCTTTTGTCCACCTGATGGGATTCTGCAGATGGCAGTGGAGAGCTTTGTCCACCCACACCTGTAACCCCTGCCTGGTCCCATGTCCTCCTCTCTGCTGACCTTGTGCTACTTCCAGGAGGAGAAAGGAGTCTCTATTTCTACGGATAAGGGAAGAGGTCATGATAAGATGTCAAGGAGATGGGCCATACACAGTGTCCTGAGCTCCAGATTAGGGTTTATATAAAGGAAACATGAACAGATAGGGAGGGAGGAAGAAGGTAATCTGTGTACTGGCACTAGGTCCAAAGTTGCTTGCATTTGTCTCCACTGAGTTACTAATTTTGGCTTGCCATCAGAACCACATCTCATCAAAAAAAAAGCAAATGAATGGTTACCCACTTCATTCTGCAGGTCCCACACCCTGCTCCAGGAACAAGCACGCAGGTAGTTACACCATGGTCACCACCACCTCCGGCCCTAACTCAACCCCAACCAACTCAACCCATCCCCAGCCTGTCCCACAGACACCAGCATCCCTTTGTGCCAAGGCCACATCCCCACCAGCAGCCTCCCATCTCCCAGGGTGTGCAGCCACCCCTCCACCAACATTGTATGGGCCATGCCACAGAGGATGGTGAAGGTGTCTGGAGGTGGAGCACCTCGTCATCACTCCGGGGGTCCTTCCTGACTCTTCAGGTGTAGGCTCCAAGCCCTCTTCTCCATCCGGACCTGGTTGAAGGCTGGTATCCAACCCACCCCTCTGCAGCCATTTGAGGAGATCAGGAGCTCATCTGTAGACCGTGGGAACTCCAATTACAGCAAAGCCACAACCTCTCTTTTCCCACTGAACATAGAGAGACTGAACCCATGTTATCTGTGCTATTTCGTTGTCCCCTGAGCAAGGTACCTTAGCCGTGCTGCAGGGAATGACCCCCAGAGGTACAGCTCCAATAACCTGAGCTCAGTGACATGCCACCACTCCAGTGAGGGCCCAAGCCAGAGATGCTGGAGGAGGCAGAGGCTGGCCCCAGTCCCAGTTGAGGTCATGATTTAGCGAGTACATATCTAGAGGGGGTCACTCAAGTGCCTCCTGCTTAATATCTAAAAGCTGTTTCTCTTTTCAGCCCCAGGTCTCTGGAGTGCTCGTGTCTTGCAGCACAACCAACCACACTCACATTTTTCAGATGCATATAAATGTTAAAAATAAACCCGCTGGGTTTCTCCTCAAACAGGGATGAGATCAAGCCCTTGAATAGCCCATTGCAGCTCCATGTCAATTTGCAGTGATCCTTGAAGGAGAAGGGAAGGGCAAGGGGGAAGAGGGAAAAGTATTTTATAATGGAAAAAGCAATGAAACCACCCATCCCCTCCTCACCGCACAGCGGGAGAGCAAAGCCTGCAGTCCTGGGGAATTAAAAAGGAGGGGGAAAGAGGAAGAAGATGTTCCTGCCGCTTGAAGAAATGCCAAAGAAGGGCGTTCCTGGTGCACAGGGTTAATTATGGCTCTGTCTGAGCACTTGGTCAGCCTCTAGAAAGACAAAGGGGGGCATGAAGCAGGCACAAAATTGGAGTAGGAGACGGAAAGAGCTGTGATGTCCTCGGGAAGGTGACACTGGGCACACTGCCCTGGGTCAGGGTGGCAGCAGGGGCTCTTGGCTTTGCACACACCCTTGGGGCAAGGTGGCAGCTGCTCAGAGGGTGATAACCTGCAGCATTATTAAAGCTGCATTTTTTGGAGTCACATTTTGTTGTATTGTCTGGATAACTGAAGGGAGGAATAGCTGCTGCCTCTCCTGGTATCAAGGGGTTTGCTGGTGGGTTTCTGGAAGTCAAAATGGGTTCAAGAACAGAGATTGTTGGCTGGATTGGGAAAGATTTTTGAGGGGAGCTCACCTTTCAGTTTCCATACCAGTGTTTGCTCAATAAGCCTCATTGCCAGCTGGATTGGGCTGTAAGATACCAGACAAAAGCCTGGATGCATTTCTGCATCAGACGCTGACTCTGGGGCAACATGAGAAAGGGGAGAAAATGCAGAGCAATGCCAAAGAACCCCTCCATGACCCAGTGCCCTTCGCTCCCTGTTGCTGGTCCCACCAGGTTCACCCACAGCTGGTGGGGCAGCACCACGGAAGCAGGACCAGCCAAGGGTGAATTCATGATCCCAGCAGGAGCCAAGCTGTGGCCGTCCCCAAAGCCCCATACAGCCCCACACTGCTTGTTTGTTTCCTTGGGCTCATGTTGCTGTTCTCACCAAAGGGAAAGCTGAGAGGGAGTTTGCTTTGTAGTGGCCAAGAGGGAAGGATAATTTGTGGAGGATCCAGAAAAAGGCAGGAAGCTTTATGCTTTGTTTATTTTATTTTATTTTCCTGAGAATTAATTTGTCATTGATTTTGGCCTGCTAAATATCCCCTCTCCTCCTACTGCTGGATGCACAGAGCAGGAGCAAAGGGCAGCAGACGCTGGGGAGAAGGAAACCATCTCATGACAAGAGAGAAGGGCAGGTCAGGCCCAGACATCTCAGAATAGCAAAACTGCCCATCGATCCGGACAGAAACCATCCTCCTCTCCCCACTGCCACCCTGCTCCTCAGCACATCCTGCCCCAAAATGTGACAGGCTGGTGGGGGGCTCAGCACCATGAGGAAGGCAGATGCATCTGATGCTGCCGATGCACCACTTTCCCCCATCTCCTCCACCTCAGATCTCCTTGAGGTGAGGGTGCCAGACTCTTCATCTCCTTCCCTTTGTGCTCCATCCTCCCCTGCCTGACCAGCCACCATCTCTCATCTCTTACTTGCCCTCCACCAACTGGTCACAGCTCCTACCCTGGGTTTGCTCCGGTCCAGCTCCCACCCTGCAGTCCCCATTCCCAGAGCCTGTTCCCCGCCTTGCCAGCTCCCAGGACCACTTTTCCAGCTGCATCCTTCTGGTCACTCTGGAATGACCAGCTGTGCTCTGTGTTTTCAAGTCTTTGCTCCCTTGGCCTCGTGACTCAGATCTCTCCATGCTATTCTTTCAGCTTCTTAGTCACTCCTTGTTCTCCCAGCAGCTTCCAGAATCACTCTGTGAGCAGTGTCAGCTCCTTTCTCAAGCTGTCCTATACCAGAATGCCTACAAAAAGGCATGAATAAGGCTAGTCATGTGCTAAGACCTCTGGCCACTCAATACTTTCTCACTCCGTCTGTCATCGTCTGAGGGCTCTTGTCTTGAGCTGTGATGGTGCTGCTTTCTGGCACATAGATATCCTTTCATTTGGAGCATCTCGTGACGGGGCCTCTTCAGTGTTAGAAAAAAAATGTATATAAATAGCTCACAATGCACCTCACCCTTGTGATCGCTGCAGGAACACAACTAATGAACAAGCCCATGGCACACAAAGGTGCATTCAGACCATGAATATCACCAGAATTTAGAAAAAAGAAAAAAGAAAAAAAAAAAAAAAAAAAAAAAAAAAAAA
>CM021769.1:5072620-5098432 GCA_011076525.1 Nettapus auritus | reverse complement strand
AAAAAAAAAAAAAAAAAAAAAGAAAGTTCTGTGTTATCCTAGCACCATAGCCACAACTGGTGGAATTTACCTTCTCAAGCTCTTTCCAGCAGTACTGTCCGTGGCTCTCCAAACAGCCAGCAGCTATTTATGATGCTCTTTGCTATTGCAGAGGACAATTTAGACAGTAATTTTGATGGATGTGGAGCAACATATGTTAATTAAAGAAACAGATATAGGGAAAAAATAAAAACAAACAAACAAAAACACAAGGTTTATCAACTGTTCATCTCCCCAGTGAGAGAACATTTGGCATTAGTTCTCCCTGCCCCATGGCCATCTACAATGGAGGCAGAACAGAGACTCTCTCCTAAAACTCCTGAACTGCCATGCACGAGACTTATCAGAGTCAGGATCAGAGCAAAAGCAAATTATTGCACACTGCAAAATATTTAACATTTTATTCTAGGGAGAGGGGTCAGCCTCCCATTGCTTGATGAACCATCAAGTGCATCCTGCCAGCAGCTGGAGAGCTAATTACAGCCCCACGCCTGCCCCACGGGACCTCATTCCTCTCCCCAGGAATGGGGAGAGAGGTCCCTCCTCACACCAGTCTCCCTGCTTAGGAATTGGGCTTGATTGGGTTCATTTCTGTTCTTCATATATTCAAACAATGAGCTAAAACCTGGGAGTCCATCTGAAAAAGAAAAAAGAAAAAAAAAAAGAAAAAAGAAAAAAAAAAAAGTTGGAAGTGGTCTCTCTGCATAAACTCTGTTAAAATGTTAGTAAAAGTTTGTGCTGCCTCTTTGTTATTTTTCTTTCCAGTTTGGTGTTTTGAACTGTTTTGCTCCTATTATTAAAATCATGTTCTCTAGGACAAATTTAAGTATAGAGGACTCCTATAGGAGGTTAAAGTGGTGCCTCAGGAACATTAAATATCAGGTGCCAGAGAGACAGACAAGAGGAAGGAGTAAGCTTTAGAAGAAAAGGTGTTGAGATCCAGGGAGGATGTGAGACCCCCTTCTGAGGAGTCTGAGACATGGCCTTGCAGACCAGCAAATAATGCGGGTGGGGCTCCTTCAGAGGTCCTCACCTTGACAAAATATCTGGCTGGTTTCTACACAGCATAATTGCTTCTCTCATGTGCTGAGTACAAAGATTAGAGCTCCTGGGATTTCAGGTGAGGACCAGCAATTTTCTCTGTTTAGCTTAGCCACCCTTCAGTACCATCTCCCTGTAATTCTGGTGCTCTGCACCAGCACACGGGGTTTTATTTGTGTTAGATGGCTGACTGTGAGTCCACCGCACAGTTGGGGTTGTTAATGTTATTGTTCTGCCTCAGCAGCGTGAGATTGAATTTCTACCCCTCTGTTGCTCTAAATGCTTCCTGTGCTCAGAGGCAGGGAGACCTTTTCCCATATGCATTAGGCACTCTCATGGCTGCAATCAGAGCAGGTTAAAAGCAATCCCAGCCCTGCTTTGCCAAGCTTGTGCTTTAGGAATCAGAAAGTGTTTATCATTGGCCTCAATGGCTATTTCACACCAACACCAGCAGCTCACATAGTAGCTATTGATAAAATATTCTGTTGGCACTACAGGGAGCTCTCTCTGATGGCCCAGCTGTGAGAACATTTGCCAATGTTACACACTGTATGCCTATTAGGAATAGATGTGCTTGCTGAATTCTCAAAGAGCTGGCTTAACAAAATCAGCATTAAATGGAGAGATGCCAACGTGACACAACTACTGCATCGTTATTTAGCATTTTGAGCACGTCAGATTAAAAGCATAGGCACTGCTCATCCACGTTTATGGAAGTGATGAAATTAAATTCACATCACCCGTTCTGAGAGCCTAAAATCAGGATAGTGTTGGATCTCCTGACTGCATCCATCTCTTACATTCCCTCCTTGTCTCACTGTGAGACCAGTCCCTGATGTTCACATTTTCCTTGGATGTTTGTTCTAGTGGCTAATCACTTTACCATGATAAATGTGCAGCTTATTATTAATTCTGGCTAGTGCCTGTCTGCCATCAGCCACAGGTCCTTGCTCTGTCCTTCCTGTCAGGTAGCCAGGGATTTCCCCCCAGGGAGATGTTGTTAGATGATAATCTATGAAAAAAATAAAATAAAATAAAATAAAAATAAAAGCTTGAGATCTCTGTCTTACAGTGCAAAGCATCTTGTCCAGTCCCCAAGTCACTTCTGGGTTCCCCTTCTCCAGGGACCAATGGCTCAAGATGACTTTGCAGGGCAGTGAAAAAGGAGATGTGATTTCTGTTCCACAGCCTGGCCCAGCCTTTCTGTGCTGCATGGCCATCTCTCACCATCCCCATGTCCTGGATTGTGATCTCAGCGTCTTCAGAAGGTGATGCCCCATCCAGCGTGAGTGATGTCTGCTTCTCTCTGGATCTGGAACAAGATTTTCAAATACACATTGCATGAACCGACCTGGCTTACCAAGTAGTCTGGGTCACTGCTATTATCCTAAATACCTCTCGTCCAACCCCACATTCCTCTCTCTACCCAAAAAGATCCTTTGAATGTCACAGATCAGATGGAGTAAGGCATCAGGGTTACAGCTTTAAAGACACATCCAGAAGACCTTCATATGCAATTCATCTCCCCCCTTTATCTCCCTTTGCCATTGCCATTAATCAGCTCCCACAGCCTCTCAGACCTTTCCTGACAGAAAAATAAAGAAGTGAAAGAGGGCTGGGTGAGAAATGCTGGGGATATCCACCATTCACCTGTGTTGTAGATGGCCGAGCACCCGCAGCGCTGTCACGCTCCTCCGTGTGCACAGGCACGCTCTGTCGGAGGTGCAAGAGAGGGTGTCCTTTCAGCCCTTCTGCTTCAAAGGGGAGGGATGTTTTTCTGCCAGACAGCCACAGGGACTTTTAAACAGGCTTCCCATTCATCCAGAGGTCAATTAACGTAGGCACCTTTGGTGGTATTTTCAGGAGCCCCCAGATACCAGAGGGCTTTGAAACGCTGCCTGCAAGCACAGAGCCAGGCTCTGTGAATACCTGGACCGACACAGCAGCACTGAAAACCAGCAAGCTTACAAGCCCCAGGTTCTGACAAACACTCATTTTGCTCTACTCTCCGTGTACCACCACCCTATGAGAAAGAAGGGCTGGTGTAATTGGGGTGCCCTAATTTGCTCTATTACCCACATGCAAAAAAAAACCTCCAGGCTGTTTTTATTTTTTCTCACAGCTACGGAGTTGAAAGAGCAACTCTGTGCAAGAGAGTGGCAGTGGCTGGAGGAGACAAGAACACACTGTAATGTTAAACCTATGTTTTCTTGCAGCCCAGCCTCATTCCTCTGCCCTTTGAAACATCCTTGCTCTGAGTGCCAGAGAGATAGCATCAGAAAAAAACAACTGTCATTTGAATCTCCCGGAGAAAAAGGCCAAACCTCCCACACCCTCCGTACAGTTTACATAGGGCAAAATAAAATAAAATGAAACAAAAACACAACTTGACTTTGCAGGTCTGCTCCTGGGAGCCCAGAAGGATGTTTGACCTTCTCCAGACAAGCTTGGCAGTCGCCCTGTGCTTCCAGAGAAAACCTCTGCAGTTCTGGGAAGTTTGGGGAGGGACTCAGTGAGGGCCCTGAGCTCTCTCAGCAAGCTAACAGGAGGTCGGGCTGGAAAACCCTTCCCTCAAGAGAAGCCTCAATGGGGAGAAAAGAAACAGGATGTTTTTCTCATGCTGGGACTAACTTCAGCTATCGGTGTTTCCTGACAAAAGCTTGTTTGGGCAATTGGTTGGGTTATGTCAGGAAAAGAAGAAAGAGCAGCTGAAGCATTAACGCTTGCCTCTCGCAGTGCTGGTCCCTTGGAGAATGTTCCCCATGCAGACTTAACAGCAAGCCACCAGGACGCTGAATGAAAGGGACATTTAGAATGGGCTTAGACATGGGACAAACGATGCTAACAATAAATCCATCCCCCGACGATGGACGGACACGGATGTCCACAGCTAAAATAAACAAATGGTCCGGGTGAGCTGGCAGGCTTGTTTAGATTCTGCTTGGGATAAATCACAGTGCCCTTTGATCCCGTGATGTTTTTGGCGCCTGTGTTGCTGTCTAGCAGCAGGGTATATTTTTCTATCCCAAGGAGCAAGTGGATTCAGCTGCCTATAGCTGATTTATAGTAGGAAGTGATTCACGGGAAATCAAAGCTTCTCACACAGTAAAAATTGCTGCCTTTTCACCTCCAGCATTGGTGCAATGATTAGAGCTCTAGGGACTTTGGTTAGGAAGATCAGCAAAGTGTTTTGTGCTTGGCATAAATCACTTTCTGCAGTGACTCATAAAGGATGCTTGCAGCAGGCTGCACCTGTCTGTATGCCCTGATGCATGGGCACTGACAGCATTTTCATTCAGTCCCATTACGGAGGTTTGAAATTCACATTTTTGTGCTCACTGCAGCAATGCAGGGCTTGTTCTGGATTTGGATTTCCTCTGTTAATCATATCATTGCTGGGGATTCAGGTCTCTTGCATGTTTTGTAGCTCAGAGTGGTTGTGCATGCTGCTGGGGATTGTCCCTGGCCACACACCCCCATGAACTGTGTCAGGCCAGGCTGTCTTTTGCCAAATGCCTGAAGCATGCAGTAAAATGAGGACTACAAGTAAGAATACTAGACCTTCCAAAACATGCTTATCACTAGCAGTGGCTCTGCACTACCAGACAGGTGATTTAGAAGCTGGTTAGTGCTCACAGTTTCTGATAACCACTTGCATCAGTCTCAGGAGCTGATGAAACACGTGTTTATTACTGCAAAAACTTGAGACCCCATGAGACATTCAGCAAATATCTCCGTGTTTCTAAGAGATTTGGCTCCTGTTGCATCCACTGTGAGCACAAAGCTGAGTTAAATGAGGAGGGTTTGCCATCAGCATAATCAGAAACACGGTGAAAGGGAAGGATGGGATTAAGACTTGGCTGCTGGTAAGCACGTCACTTCAATTAATTGCATGGAAATTTCTGTGCTCGAGATAGTGATAAAAAACAAATAAAAGAAGTGTGAAAACTCAGCTTTGGTGTAAATGCATGGCTAGTTAAATATAGAGGTGTATGTACACATACAGCTAGGTCCATGTTGAATGATTATTAATATAAATAAAAGTCCGAGTCTTAGCTAGTGAGCATCAGGGTCCCCACTGATGTTAAAAAAAGCCAATTACAGCCCCCAGCTCCTCCTTTCCCCCTAAGATCAGGCTCCCTGGCTGAGTTTTCAGCCATTCTGACATCTCCACACTCCTCGAGCTTGAACAGGGCCAGTCCTCATGCATTTATCTCCATTAACCCATGACCCTGCACAGCTCACATCTGCACAGCATGCCCCATGCACAGCGGCAGAGTGGCAGATCTACTATTCTCAAATCATTCTGGGTATTTTTTTCCCTCTGTTTCATCCTCCTGGCACAGGCTGCCCCTAAAATGGGTAGCTAAAAGCATGGGAGAAACTGAATTTTGAGTGGTTATTCCTGAAAACTGCTTTCTAGGTAGAGAGTTGGAGCTCTAGACTAGATTGTTCCCATAGGAGACACCACAGGAGGGACCTAGAGGAACTGGGAGGAAGCAATACTCTCTTATCATGAAGAGAAAGGACAGAATAAGGAATAAGAATGTCAAGCCTGCAAATGCACCCTTACGGGCATGGGACCACACACAGAGTAAGGGCCATTTATAACTATCTCCCTGGAGCGGCCTTGACACCACTGAGACGCAGGAATTTACCTAGCTGGCAAAGCCACCCCACCAATTTCATTTGGTGGATCGAGGGTAAGCAAAATCTCAGCCAGCAGGAGCTGGAGAAAGACCACAGTGTCCTCAAGGCCCAGAAGACGGCCCAGTCACACCAGTTGCATGGGCAGAATGGGTCATGCCACAAAGCAGTCCATTGGTCCCTACCCATTGGTCCCACATGCAGACCCCCAAAGGCACCCTGTAGATATGGGGGAAGAATCCAATGATTTAAGCATTAGGAAACAAAGGTGGCTTGTTTGGTCTTTTTGCAGAGAAGGCAGGATCTGTGGCTACCTGAAAGCAGCAGAGGCTGTGGGAAGCGCAAAGAACTAGAATGCACTCTGCCCCCTAAGCACTTAGTGGTTTGCTCTAATCAAGGCAGCAAGCCTCTCTCTCTTTTATTTTTGCAAACCAGTTTCTTTGTAGTGGATATTTGGTCCAGGGAAACTTTTTCGTAATCATTGCAATAAGCTACATTTATTGGCATCAGTATCAAAGATTCGAACCATCTCAACAAACCAGGACATTTCTCTAGCACAATGATGACAGGGATTTGAGAAATCTTGCCCCTGTTCTTTTTCTTTCATCAACGTGAGACCAAAGGTCTTTCAGACTGGGATAATTCCAGAAGAGAAAATTGCAGCAGAAAGCCTTTTTTTGTGTTTTGCAAGAGCTGTCTGTGAAAAAATATACTTGCCCTTTCCATTGGGAAGCCTCCCCATTCAGGGCGGTTACCAGTAGGTCTTTCCTCTAGAAAGACTTGTTGGTCTTTTTTCTCGAACCATCCCCCTCCTGCTGGCAATATGGTCTTTCAAAACATGCATTATGTTTATTTGATATTTCTGTATTTTAATTTGAAATTTGATTCCTTTCATGACTGGGTGGGATGCATGTAGTTAACCAAAATTTAACCCCCCCAAAAACACCTCATTCATCCTCATGGCTTTGTAAACAGTGCTGTAGTGATAGGTAGATATAAGCCCTCTCCATATTTGATGAGGCCAAAGAAGGAGGAGAATATTCATGTCTTTAGAGCAGAAAAAAAAGTATGGATTTTGTTTTTATAGACCAACACATATTTCTCTGCTGAAATATATGGCATAGTTGCCAGCATGAGGCTAGGATGGGGATAGGAAATGAACAATCAACTGCTCTTCCAGGATTCTTCTGGCCTTGTTCTGATCAGCGGATCTGGGTCCCTTTAGCCTGTTCGGCAGAGCTCCAAAATTAAAGAGAACAGAACAACTGCAAAACACAGCCTTGAAACTCCATCCAGTTCTCACAAACACACCCAAGTACATGTATTTAGTGAGCAACAGTTCAAGCATTCTGGTTGTATTTTATAGCTCTCTTCCATGCCGGTCCTGCAGCAGACAAGCAGACAATGCATGTCAGTTCTGCTTTCAGAGGAAGAACTCTCTAAAACCTAAACAAGTCACAAAAAATGGGATCCCACTTGAGATTAGGTGAACTAAATTTAGGTGTCTATATGTGAGCTAGGTGTCTAAACTCCTGTTACCACATCTTAAATATTAGAAAATCTGGATTTGTTATAGACAAATATATGTTAAAATATGAGGTAACACTGCCAAGTAAGACAAAGATGAGGACAGAAAATCATCTATCAGCATCTCTAAATGGCGGAAGAGCATCAAGTTACACAACAAGAATTAAAAAAAAAAAAAAAAAAAAAATCAAGACAGGGCACCAAAGGAAAACAGATTCCACCTACTATTTTGAGAAGTTTTAATTCACATTTCAAAAACAAAAAGAAAAAAATAAAAATAAATTTTAAAACAAACAAACAACAACAACAAAGAATCTCCAACATCTGGAAGATTGTAAGGGACCTTGTATTCCAACCAGAAATCCTTCAGCTGTACCTAAGAGACACGACTGTTGAAGAGGTTAAGTTCTTGGTAAGTAAAGTTCTTAGCAAGCAATCTTTTCCCACTGAGTTGGCCTCTTAAAGTTTCTATTTGTGCTGCTAATGAGGTTCCCACAATCTCCAGGAAGCTGGTCTGAGTTCTAATTAAACAAGACTCAAGGAACTATTCTGCCAAAGTAAGCGCTGGATCTGCCCACCCCATTGACTGAGTAATGCAGGCTGGATACTTGCAGGCTGGAAATGTAAATCATGTATTGACATGGAGAGTTATACTCTCCAGTGAGGGCGCTTTCTACAGCTGCAGCATTTACTAAACTTTTGCCATCATCCAAAACCAACATTCATAACTTGAACAGTCCCCAGGGCTGGAGAGTCTTCCAGGACTCTTCTGGCTATATTCTGATCAAGAGATCTGGGTTCCTTTGACCTCTTGAACATGGTCCCAGGCATTAAGGAACAAGTCCCTGGAAAATACAGCCCTTGGAATCCATCCAGTCCTTTACATAAAATACACATGCACATACATTACTGGCATTAGTTAGAATATCCTTGTGGAGCTGCAGTATTCCAGAAACAGCCATGGCATAAACATGAGGACTGCAAGTGCCAGTATGGCCTTAGGCATAACACGTCTCAGTGAATTTTCCAATTCTATTTAATACTTAGTATATGTATTTACTTGTTATCTAAACTTTTAATAATAATCACTCTAAATCAAAATACCATCCATTCAACGAAAATCACAACTGTCCTCCCCACAAGTGTCACTGTAAGAAAAGGGAAAACACAAAACTGACATCTGAAAAACACAAAACTGACTTCTGTAACACTCCCATAACACAAAGATTCTTTGTAGTGTGTTATGCCAGGCCCTGATG
This sequence comes from Nettapus auritus, assembly GCA_011076525.1. NCBI lineage: Eukaryota > Metazoa > Chordata > Aves > Anseriformes > Anatidae > Nettapus > Nettapus auritus. The sequence continues at coordinate 5,089,919 of CM021769.1, read as the reverse complement.
AGTGCCAGCAAAGAGCAGAGAGAGGTGCAACTCTCCAAGGATGCAGCGGAGACGAAATTAGTGTCTGTCCATCCCCTGCCAGGCTGCAAGCACTCAGGTATGTGACAGTGCGTGCAGACCCTGATCAGACAACAAAGGTTTTCCAGCCAGAGATATGAGAACAAGGCTAGAGAACAAGTCTTGTGAGGAGGGCTGAGGGAGCCGGGGTTGTTCAGCTTGGAGAAAAGAATGCTCAGGGGAGACCTTATTGTATTCTACAACTACCCTAAAGGAGGTTGTAGGGAGGTGGGGACCGGGCTCTTATCCCAAACACCAAGTGATAAGATGAGGGGAAATGGTCTCAAGTTGCATCAGGGGAGGGTTAGGTTGGTTATTAGGATACATTTCTTTATAGAAAGTGTTGTGTGGCAGTGGAACAGGCTGCCCAGGGAAGTGGTTGAGTCACCATCCCTGGAGGTCTTCAAGAAATGTGTAGGTGTAGAACTTAGAGACATGGTTTAGAGGTGGACTTGTCAGTGCTAGGTTAAAGGTTGGACCATCTTAGAGGTCTTTTCAAACCTGAATGATTCTTTGAGACGATCTCATAGTCCCCAGCCACCCCACGCAGACTGAGAAGCAATCTTCATATTGTCTGCAAAACATAAGAAAAACAGTCTGTGCATGCATATTGAAGAAAGATATTTTTACTTAGGCCAGAGATAGTAGAGGATATGTTCAGCTGGTGGCCTTTACTTGTGTAGGGCTGCATGAGCTGATCACAGGACAGCCCCTCGGGATCAAAACATTAGGTGACATATATACTGCAATAAAACTGGAGATCTTCCACCTCCCAGTGAAATATTTTAAAGGCTTTCTGGTGATAAAGCAATGTTATCACAAGAGCTGAGTGCCTGGGAAGATGTATTACCAGTCTATATGGTCAGATAAGCAGGAAGGTGTGAGCAAGGAGCTGCCACACTACACGGCTTAGTGCTTGCTCCTGCTGCACATCAAAGCATCTGCACAAAGAGGGACCAGGGAGACAAATGTAAGGAATTGGTGGCAAATGTTAGAAAAACAGCTCTGGAAATGTCCTGCCCCAAACCGGCAGCAGTCAGACAGCTGAGGCGCACAAAGTTGAACATGGATGGAGGCAGGTTTTTCAACCCAGTTGCTCCACAGCCTTCGTAGTCCCAGTCCAGGATCTGCTGGCATCAGTGATGGACTCCCATCAACTTCACCAGGGCTTGAATTGGGCCCTTTAGGAACCGAGACAAAAGAGCAAGTGCTTGACTTTAATTGATGATTCATCCATCACCACAGCCCAAACTCCTCTTGACAAGTAGAGGGAAAAACCCACAAATTAAATGACCAGCGCCTGCCTGCCCCTTTCTTGCTGTTTGTAAAGGAGAACTTTTGACCTTTCTGCCTCATCCATCACAACTTGGCAGGAGCTGGCTGCTCACCCTGGCTGAACTGTGCCATGTATGTAGCCCCATACAAGCGGTGCTTTTCACGTGCTAAATGATCCTTCCCCTGCTCCTTTGCTCTGCTACAGCCCTGTAGGGACAGACAATGGCACAGCACCACTGCCGAGGGAGGAGGCTCTCATTAGGGATGAAAGACTGGAGGGATCATCCTGCTGTCATTTGTGCTTCGTGCTGGTTTTCAAAAGGGTCTGGTGGGGAAGCATCTTATCCTGAAGGGCTTTTTTTTCCTCCAAGCAAGATGACCAGCAGCCGATGCTCTTGCACAGGGCATGGTTAGGGTGCTGACACTGGGGCCTGAGGACAACAAAGGCTGCAGGATCTGGGCGTTGTGTGTGGATCCAGCAGAGTCCTTCAGACAGGTCAGGAATTTGGGGAGCTCTTCAAGGATTCAAGGCAGGCCTAGGCCTGCCTGGAGTTAATTTCACACAGAATAACCCCTCTGCAAAGCTCCCAGGCAGCATGAAGGATGGTAACGCCTGGGTAATGGTGCTTGGTCTGCAAGCCACTGGGTGCCTTTAGGATTCACTCATGGAAGCACAGCTCCTTGACGCAGGAATAGGCTCTTCCTCCAGAAGTGTCCATGTCTAAGACAATGTCACTCTGCCATCAACAGAAGGCACCCAGTGAAACAATATGAAGACACAGGGAGCTGATAATTACCAGGGAAGGCAAAAATATGAAGCCAGCTGACTGTAAAGTAGGTCATTAGCCATAAAATATTTTCTCCAGCCCTACACTAAAACATTATTGGCATTTCTTGTGCAGCTACATGCCCCATTGCCCCACCAGGAGCTGACAAATTGCTGAACAGAGGCTGCCAGTCGTGTGTGGTTATTGTGTAAGGGAAGCCTGTCCTGGTTTGAATTTAGGGAAGAACCACTGGAAGAACAAACCCCATCACCAAAAACAAAAACAAAAACACAAAACAATAACAAAAACAAAACCCACAGATTTACCACTACCACAAGAAGTTACCATAGTACCATCACAATGATGACTTCCTTGGTGTGTTTCAGAGACTGTCTTGCAGACAAGGAGCCAAATCTGATAAAAGAAAAAGCTGCAAGTGATGCGGAAATGTGATGCTACTCGACAAGGTGCATGTTGCAGTTCTCATTAAGCCAAGTGCTCTGGGCTACACTCCTGCCTTGGAGACTGGAGCTGCTGCCAAGTCCTTGCTCTTCAAATATGTCAACTGACCATCCTTCCTGCACAGAATAACCCACCACCAAAGGCTGGATGTGAGCAGAAACCCTGGGGTGATTTCTCTCACCAGCCCATTCTCTGGCCATTTCACCAGCTGAGTCATGCTGGGCTATGTTGTAAGAGTGCAGGGATTTGCTCCCTGGGTGAAAGCCTCTGTCAGATCTGTACATGCATTTCTTTGGTTGTTACGGGCAAGCCTGAAAACCCAAGGGAAGCTGACAGTTGCTTGTATGCACTGTGCTTTCCTGAAACAAGCACTTCAAGCACTGGTTTGGACGAATGGTAGTGGGGAGCAGAATAACATCCCTGAGCATGGTGATGAAATTCAGCATCGCTGGATTTTCCCTGAAACTTCATCCAGAAGGCAGAGTGCTCTGAGTGTGAGCCCATCCAACACTCCTAACCAGAGCCACCAGGACAGGAGATGTGAGGTCACAGCTGGGAAAGGGCAGGGAGCTGCGGGAAGGGGAGCCAATGGGCACCTTGCAGAGGGCTGCCAGTGCTCTCACAGCCACTAGCTGATGAAGTTTGGTTTCTGTCCTGATCTACAGGCATCTGCTGAACACCATGGTTGAATCCTGCATTTTCCCCAATCCAGACCCATTGGGTTAACCCTCAGCTCCATATTTCCAAAGCCAGCCCAGACTGTCAGCACCTGACAAGGAAGCATTTGCTCCATGCCTGGATGGGACCCAGTCCTTAACCTACAAGTGATCCATGAAGCAAAATCTGTCTGTCTACACATTGCTTTTGGCAAGCGTTTTTGCTGGAGCTAACACCAAAGGAAAATAATAATAAGCAAATCAATCTCAAATCCAGAGCTGCTGACCAACACAGGTTAAACAAGTTTTGATCTCAATCATATGTGAAAGAAGCTGAGACACACTTGTATCAGACACTTCAGACTATGTCAAATCCTTGTTTAAGGCCAATGTGGAACAGTATCAAGGATGATGAAAAAAAAATGGGAAGAGAACAAATTGCCTGTAACTAAACAGAAACCTGGGAAAACTGGAAAATCGGACAAATGTCCTCATGTCTCAGATGTTCAAAGCCCACTTTGGGATCTTGCTGCCCATTTCACAGCCGATGTGAGGACATGTTTGAAGGCGAGGAGCCACATGTTGCTGGTGGCACTGCTGGAGCATCACCACAGGGAAGCTCCCATGGGACCAAACCTCCCACCTTCAACCCCGGGGCTGACAGAGCCACGCTTGCAGCCTGGCAAAGAGGTTTGTATAAACACACCGTGCCCTCTTCCTCAGGCCCCAGTTTGATGAATGTGGGGAGGGAGAAGAGGGAATGTTGCCCTCCAGCTGCAGCCTCCTAAAGGTCTTTTCAAATCCACAGCTGCTTGGCTAAACCCTTATCAATCACTGCTGGTTTATGCAGGTTAAATGCAGACATTGAGGCCAAATCCCTGGATTGCAGCAGATTTGCATCCTGAAAACCAATGCAATCATGAATGAAACAAAGGAAAAGGGGAAAAAAGGGTTAGTGAAAAGCTGAGGGCTTGAGGGAGCAGGGGATGTGTATTTTTTGGTGTGTGCAGAAAAGACAGGACTCAGCAGAGAAAAGGCTGGTGGGATCCCCTAAGCTTAGTGCAAATAGTTGTTCCCATCATCTTCTAACAAGGCACCTGAGGGTGTGGAAGGGATGCAGACTGGAGTGTCACTGGGGCTGGTGTGCAGGGATGGCGGAGCTGTTTCCACTGCAGGGAGCTTGGCTTTTGGTCCTTACAAGGGGGAGAAAATCATTCTCTATATGGGCTCAGAAAGATGCATGAAATTTCACAAACACCCACCAATAAAAAGAATTGCCTGAGCAGCTCTGCCCTTTGTGTTTGTGGACATGTTATTGCTGCAGAACAAAATAAGGTAAATAAAATAAAGTCTTGCATTACCACATTCATGTCCTTCTTCAAGACAATTGCTGGGGCATTAGGATTTACCAGCAGCTCACTGCCACAATCAAGAAAAACAGCTGCCAGCATTGATTTGAAATCCTGAGAGGTATTTGATAACTTGTCCGAGGCTCCCCCTGGCTCCCTGCACACCTTGAAAGAGAACCATCTGCTCCTTGGGACTTCCACCCCCTGTCATATGGTCCCCGCTAAGTGCCTGTCCCCGGGCACAGCCGGGGTCCCGTGCTGATAAAAAGGAGAGGGGTGGGAGCCCAGCTGGGACAGCAAGCCTGCTTGGCCATGGGGACTGGAGAGATGAAAGGCACTTGTATTTTCCCAGGTGATCCCAATAGCATCTCAAAGCCCTGGCTTTTTCACTCTGGCTTTAGCCCCAATCCAAACAAACTGGTGCTGGTTTGAATACGCCGAGGGCTGGCTGATTTCTGCCTCTTGTGTTTTCACAGTTAGCGGCCGACTGGAATTCAAAGAGGAAAGGAAAAGAAAATAGTCAGAGTGGATTGATAAGATTCCTGATGGGAAATATGGGGTTTGGGTCCCAGCCAGGCCCGGGAGGCAGGGCTCAAGAACATCAAAGTGAAGAGTGAGGGGAGCAGCCCCAGCAGGAGCCAGCGAGATAGCCACTTTCTTGTCCTTTACTCCTGTGAATAAGGGCACATTTGGGGACATTATGACCCCTGGGCCTGGAGGATCATCCGGCAGCCCCCAGGTCAGCAACTAAAGGGGCTGTGCCAGCAAAGAAAGCCCGAGGTCAGGAGGAGCTTCCCACTGGAGCACGCTGCTCCCTGTGCATCCATAAAGGCATTTCTTCTGCTTGCCCGCAGGGTGCTGAGCCCTGGAGAAAAGGGACACAGGGACACCTGCTGTGCCCTTTGTGTTGTTTCTAGCTGTGCATGTGGAAGACGGTGTCCATGAGCTCCAGGAGCTGCTCTCCCCATGATGTGAGTGAAACCCAGCAGCCTCCCCAGCCCACTCCACAGCTGGGCAATTAGTTGGTGGTTTTTTTTTTTTTTTTTTTTTTGTCAGATGTAAGGAAAGGCTTATGTGCTCAAAAACTTGTCTCATCCCCCACCCCCCCTACACACAGTTATATGATCTGAGCAAAATCTAGGCTTTGGTGTCAAAGCTCACCTCAATCACAGCCTGCAGGAGCAGGATCAAAGAGGGATTAAGCAGGGGAGAGTGGCTGCAGAATGCTGGGGGAGCGGTTCTCTGGCACCCACTGGGTGCCTGGGGAGGACAGGAGGCCAGGACAGACACACAGATGGACAGAAAAGGGACAGGGAGCAGAATAATGCTCTATGAATTTAGCCACCTGTGATAGCTCTGCTGCGTGTCCCATCCCTGCAGTGCTGTCTGCAGGGATGGGGGGCTACGGGTGCATGGGGTTAGTGCCTGGAAATCCCCACGGGGGGTTTGGCTGATGGCATTCACTCTGATAAAGTGCAAAGAAAGGGGCCTGCTGGTCAAATGGGCTCTTACCATCTCCTGCCCTGGCTGCAAGTTGGACCAGCCTTGGCAGCATCTGTAGGATGGGAATTTCTGCTCACGTCCTTGCTCGTCCCTGTCTGACCTAGACAGACCTGGTTTGGGCAGGAGGGGGATTGAAAGCACAGCTTAAGTCTCTTAATCCTAGAGTTACATGAGTTGCTAATGGAAGAATGTTCTCAGACAGAAAATTGGAAAAGCTGGACAAAATCTACCTCGGGGGTCTGAAAACAGAGGGGAGCAAAAAGCTTCCATACTAAAACCAAAAACACTGTGTGGCTCTTAAGCCCAGCTTTGTTTCCATGAGATGTTGTAGGGCTGCAGTCCCACACACACAGGTCTGGCACTGCAGCCGTCCCTGTGGGGAGCAGCCTCTCGCTATCCAGACAGTGGCTGTGCCCAGCAGATAACAAGTCTGAGCCCTGCAGACCCACGAGCTCTGTATGGGAATGGCTGAGAATCAGCAGCTTTACTCTAAATAGGAAGGAAAAATGGGCACGAAGCTGCAGGCTCACAGGTAATAGGGCTGCTTCAGCCTAAACCCCAGCAGGGCAACTGGTCATGCAGCTCTATGCAGGGAATGGTGATGTTTGGGGAGAAATCCTCATCGAGGAGGTAAAAAATAAAAAAATAAAAATAAATAAAAAAGGTTGATCTCTGCAATCTGCTAGCAAGACAGAAAGGTCAGGAGCCGCAGGTCAGACTGGAAAGACAGTCTTTAGGAGTGTTAATACAGCTGTGAAACCGCAGCCTAAGGGGAAGTGTTCTTTCATCACAGCTCATTGTCCACCGAGAACCAGAGACATCTCTGTTCAGCACTAGTGAGGAGTGGAGGTTTCTGGTGTGTCCTCACAAGGCAGCCTGTCCCCAGCCTGATCCCCCATCCGTCTGCAGGGAGACAGCCAGGGACGCGTGCCACCCACGGCAAAGCAGCGTGTTTCAGATCATGCCCTATTAAAAAGATCAGCAGTATAACATGGAAAACAATTAAAAAATGACAATGACAGATGAGTTCATTCCACCCTGCCTGGAAACGCCACTCGCCCTTCCCAGGGCCAACGTCTGCCCTGGGGGCCTGTTCCCAACCCACTCCTGCTGTTCTCCCTTGTCCATCCCATAACCCCAACTGGGACAGCAAGCCTGTGCTCAGGAGCCACCAGCATAGGCTGTCAGCACTATGAGCAGAGTTGTTTTGACTTTATTCAAGGGGAGCACAAATGTGGTCTGTGCATGCAGCCACCCAGGAAAGCATCCCCCTTTGTTTCCTAAAAATCAGCATCCTCCTGAACCAAGTCTGATTGCAAGCATTGTTCCAAAGCATGAGCCATCCCAGGTCTAACCATTTACAACAAAATAAGTCCTCTCCCTTTCCCTGCCCTGTAAATATTCCCGATATGTTGTTTTGGTGTCAAACTTCCCAGAGCCATTGCCCTCCCAGCACCAGACTCGGTGGCGACGTGCAGGGCAGCCCGAGCCAGAGCCTCCTGCCACAGTCAGCAAACGAGCATGTTTTATATTAGGCACATTAAGAGGGAACAGTCCTATTGCAAGGAATATTAAATTAAAGGAAAACAGCCAGGAGAAGGATTCAACCTTGGCTATGCACAGAGGAACAGAGGACCAACCCTACATTTGAAGCATGTGGCAGCCCATTGTAATTTCCTCAGTCTATTTGAGCTGTCTAAAGTTACAGACACAGTTATGGTTGTGCTTCATAACTCCAGGGACAGATGGCAAATTCTCTCCTATGTTATCTCCTCCACCACTCGGGGCAGTCATGTTATGCCATAAAGCTCTTTACCCCGTGATGGTAAAAAGGAAAACCTGCTGTGCTCCCAGACCGAGCCCAAAGGAGCAGCACAGCTGCTGAGGGCTGCAGGGTTTCTTGCCTATGGCACAGCATGAGGATTGCAAACCTTGTTCCCACACCCCAGTAAATCAACAAACCTGCCCTGCCTCCTCACCTGGTCAGACACTGTGAACATCACAGCCACTCTCCTGTCCCAGTTAATCTCCCCCAGCCTCACAGACCTCTAACAAGGAGGCACACACATTTTTCCCTCCCTCTCTATGTCCTTCCAACCTCCTGTCAGCCCAGAGCACTTGGAAAAAAATGTGAGATTCCCCAGCCAGGATTTACAAATACCAACATAAAATGTGAAACCACCAGCCCTTCTGCCCCCTTGCCTTGCCCTGTGGGATGGCTCAGCGACAAGAAATGCTCAGGGCTTGTGCAGAGCCTCTCAGGGTGTGAGGGGCAAGACCCCTGGCAGCAGCGAGGAAAGCAAAAAAGCTGAAAGTAACACTGGGAAAAATGAGGAGAAAAATATTTTCAGCATGGTGCAAAACTGAGCCCATGGAAGGAGCAGAGTATCTGGCAGAACAAGCTACACAAGAGACATTGCTCACCATATCCAACATGTGGGTTTCCAGGTGAAAACTTCCAGGGTTCACAGTGCCTACAGGCAAACACCATGGGTATTTTTATGGACAAAGTAAGAAATATATTGCGAATTAAAATTGCTCTTTAACACTTCCTAAATCCTGCCAGCTGACATGGGGAAGGGGGTGGTGATAAGGTGGGCAGTGCCTGGATCCTCTCGGGGCATATCTGGGGTGAGCTCTGGTGGTGCAGGAAGGGGCAGCCTCAGGAGATGCTGCCCTGCAGCCAAGCACCAGTAGTGGCCCTCTGCTCATGAGTTCCTGGCTATAAAATTGAATTAAACAAAGGTTCTTTACTTGTATGTGGAACAGGAGAAACACAGTTATCATCACTTAACTGAAGGGTGGTGTCTGGTGAAGACACAACAATACAGCAGGACTCTATCAGGTGGCCATTCCCTAAAGGAGGCATCAGTGCTTACGGACATGGTTTAGTGGGTGACATTGGTGGTAGGGGGGTGGTTGGACCAGATGATCTTGAAGGTCTTTTCCAACCTTAATGATTCTATGATTCTAAAGCAGACTCTAACACTGCTGGAGCCCTTCTGCCTGCTTCTGTCTGTGTATGGAACTTTTATGCAAGGTCCGTTCTGTAAATGTAACCCAGGTCTGTACAAGAGGCCCCATAGCTTTGTTTATCCCAGGATGACTCTACAGAACCTACATGAGCTGAGGTCAAGAAAGCTCTGCATGACTTTCATGCTGTATATTAGCGGAGGACAGAGAGCAGAGCGGCTCATCTGGAGCTCGTCCGGGACTGAGGTGGGCCCAGGGCTGCAGCAGCTGGATGGAAACCCCAACAACTAAAAGGCTCAGCAATGCTGGACAGAGTTTGTCTCCTTGTAAAGACTGAGCCAGAGGGAAACTTCAGATCCTCCTCCAAATCCGAATTTTTCCAAAACTCAAGCATGCTCAAATCCAAGGGGTCAGCTTGGCCTTTCTTCTGCTGCTAACAGCATTCAGTGTGAAATGTACAGCATGCCGGAGAGCACTAATGCCTTGCAGACCTGTGTTGTGTCATTCCAGTATTATTTATACAAAACTATCTAAAAACACAGGGTAAAACTTGCAGAAGAGTCTGTGTGGAAGATTCATTTTATCTAATTTTATCCACCTATAAAATGCATGCCTTAAACTAGACACCCAACCTAAGGATGGCTGTAGTCCTCAAGGCTCTTCTGCGGTCAAAAAACAGAGACCAGCATCTCTAGGAGGTAATGTGTCCCTCATAATCAGGATACCCATCCTGAAAAGAGGAAAATCACCTTCTAGAGGCGCATCTCTCTCCACCAGCCATACAAAATTGCTTCTGCTGAACACTTGGCTGCTAGCTGGGTTGATCAGGTATGATAATCATGCTGATATGATTAAAGAACCTAATTCCCCTTTTCAGCAGTGACCTAGACACTCCCAGCCAGGTTGTTACATACCTCAAAATGTTGACAATGATTTGTACAAGTGCCCACAGGCTGTTAGAGTCAATGATACTTCTGAAGGCTTCTCCCCCCCCCCCCCAGCCCCCCCCCACCCCCTTATTTATTTATTTATTTTTGCAGGAAACCTTTGCACACAAGTCTGCATGCTGCTCCTTCACCCTCAGCAAAAATTAAGCTCTTTGGGGCAGGGGCATTGGTCTTATTTATCTGAGCAATGCAGGACACACCATCTCCCATGTCTGGACTTTGAACGATACCATGATGCTAAGAACAAGAAAGAAACACAAGCCTCCAAGCTGGGAACAGAGATCTCAGTGCTGTGCATTTGTCGCTCCCTTTTCAGTCACATCTCTTATCTGTACATGCCTGAGGAAATTCTTGGCTGGGAGCAGGCAGGACCCTGTCTCTTGACTTGTTGCCAGGTCTTCAAGCCTGCTGCAGAAGCTTTCATGGAGTTCCTCACCCTCCACAGGATGAGCAGCGCTGCCCTTAGCAGAAACGAGCTGAAAATGCCGCGAAGGCAGCAAACCAGGCAATTGCCACAACGGTGCCTGACACCACAAAACAGCTCCTAATACCTGGCCTCATTAGCACCAAAGACCACAGGCTCTGAGGCAGATCATCTGCCTTTCATTAGGTCTGGGATTATGCTGAGAGAGCCTCGTTAGATCTGCAGTGTGGCCTGATCGAGCCGGCCAGCCCGCAGCAGTGAAAGTCCTCTCCATCTGCAGGGTGGCTGCGCAAGCCAGAGGCTGTGTGGGATGCACGGTGGCCTGACAGTAGTTTCCTCTGTCAGCAAAATCCCAAGGAAAAAAAAAAAAAAAAAGAAAATAAGAAGAAAGCTGCAGGGGGAGCAAACATAGCAACAAGCAGGATAATCAGCCGCAATTCAAAGCAGGGAGGATATCTGCTTATTCCCCTGATTTACCCGCTGCAGCTCAGAGCTTTCCGCTTTGCAACTCCCACCCCAATGCTCAATGGGTAAATAAATGCTCCCAGAAATGAGCTGCAAAAAATTAGTCACTGCTAAAAGCTCTTGTTTTCTGCGAGCTCTTTTATATCACAGCAAAAGCTGAAATTATCATTATTGAGATAATTGCCTTGCTGTATACAGTTTAGTCTGTCATCTGCAAAACCAAGAAGGGCCAAAGGAATCAAATCTGCTCCCTGCCCCACCTGTGTGCTGGGGGGGAGCCCTCCTGGCCATGTGGCTTCCCCAAAAAGCTGTCGATGTCCCTACAAGAGGCTGCTCTCAGCACTGCCCCACTGCTCCCTTCCTGCAGCCCCAAAGGAAGTACAAAGTGTGAATATCACAGACCAAAGAAAAATCTAATTTTAAAGGCAACACATTTGGGAAAAAGGGAGAGAAATAACAATCAAGGGGCGCAGCTTGCAAATGGCTTTGAAGGGCCGGGGTGCTTGGGAGAGCAGAACATTTCTGCCTCCCCACCAGAGCAGGGAGGGAGGGAGCAGCTGAAGGTCAATGCTGGGCTGAGGAGCAGCCACAGCCAGAGCACTTTGTACTTGAAACAAGGCTTGGCAAACCTTTGGGAAATCAAGATTGTTGTCAGGCTTTGCAAACTATTTTTGTCCCTGTAGTTTCTGGGTATTTGGAGACAAAATAATAGAGGCTGAGGGGAGAAGGGCTGCTGTAATTTAACCTCAGGACCTACGTCCTCTCCGAGGCTCAGATGGATGGATGACCTGCAGATATTGCTTGCTGGCTCGTACACTGTGTGACAGAGTCCACTGCTTCCCATTTCCTCTCTGCTTTTTGTTTGTTTTTAAGATTGTCTCCCTAGGCTGTGTTTTCACTCTTTTTCCTCTGTTTCAAAGATTTTCACTCTGTTGGATCTTTTCTCTCTGCTCTGAAGAGGTGTACTGTACCAAGAAGGAGCTGAATGCACAGGAGCTCTCTGAGCTATCTGAAACAATCTGGAAATCCTCCCATCTAGACATGCTGCTTTCAGATGTCTGCTCCTCAGATTTGCCCCAGGCTTGTTCTGCACCCATCCTGTGGGGCAATGCAGTTTGTGCCACCATCCTCAATCCCACTGCAGCAAGGCAGGTTGGCCTAAATACTGTGAAGACCCTGTGGTTGTAAACTAAGAGGAAGATAGGTACCAAGTGGCTCTGCATATGGCACCAGCATGAACCTGGTGTCTTCTCCGACTGCTTCAAGGGCTGGTGGCATTGCTCAAAGCACCCTCGTGTTTCACACTTGCAGTTCTACAAGCTCTGATCTTCTAGGACCAGGTAGGGGTGGTTTCACCTGGTGCCACTTGTCCCTTTTCCTGTCTTTATGCCTGAGGACACTGAGTAGGAGCAGGCTGCAGTGAACAGGGAGGTGCTGAGCTCCTGCAGACTCTGGGTTCAAAATAAAGGGAACCAGGAAATCTTGCTGTAATGTGCATCCACTTCTTCCAGACCATCTCCTCTGCTGGCTTGGCATTCCCCAGAAGAGCTGCTCATCATTAACCAGAGATGGATAACCAGTCCCTTTTTTTTTTCATTCCTTTTTAATGCATTGCACAAGCATGATTTGGAGAACATTTTCTGCAGCTGCCTGTGTGTCACCGATCTATTTTCTCAAGGCCCTGCAAAACAATGGGGGCTGGTGATTGCTGTCGGAGGCCAGGGCGCAGCTCTCCATGCCATCTGCTCGGGGCTGTGGGACAGTCATGCTCTCCTCCTCCTGCCTGGCACTAGCTCAATGGCTCAGAAAGCAGAGCCAAAAGGGGAGGCTGTAAGCTCCCTGTGGTGGGCAGGGGGTAAGGGCTCCTTCCAGACCCCCACGCAATGGGGAGGTGGCCCACGGGTGCCTCCTGGGAAGCTGTGGTAGATGACTTGGTGGTGGCCAGGATGTGCCAGCACCCACTGGGGTCTGTTTTCCAAGGCACAGACAGCCAACACGAGGATTCATCAGGAAGCTAATAAAATAATCAATGCTGGGGAGAATGCCCTTAAGTAATTGATAACAAGGGGCTTCCAGGTGACAGCTGGCCCTGACAAATAATAATCGCCTGGCCAAGAGAAAATTGCCGCAGTGCAGATCACTGTCAAAGATGTCTGCTGTGTGTGATGGATATCACTAGTACGTCTCTCTCCATCTCCTGCCTCTCCAACAGGGAGCACATCCACTCTATTGGAAACCCTGCCTGCTCCCCAGTTACATCTATGGCAACTAGATAATTTCAGAGATTGCTCCCCAGCCACTGCTTACCCTGAGCTCTGCAAACAAAAGTAATGATCTCCACTCCTTGTTTTATTATGGATCTGCTGAGCTCAGAGACCTCAAAATGCCACCTTGCAAATATTAATTTGTGATGCTTCACTTTTCCTCTGGTGTCACGGAAATATTCACTGCCATTTGCAGCTGATCATAAAAACAGAGGCTGTTCTTCACTATTGTTCTCATAAAAAGTGCTCAGGAAAAAAAAAAAAAAAAAAAAAAAAAAAAAGAAAAAAAGTTGGCTAGGTCACATGCTACATTCATTGCAAATGTTGTCTTTATTTTGTAAAAGTGTTACCATTCCCTCATATTTTCATGCCCACTATGTTTAAAAACTAGACAAAACCCATCACATTGGTTTTGCCTCTGGGCTTTTCTTTTGCTTATCCACAGGTCTAGATAAACCACCGATGGCAATGAAGGTTAAACACAACAAACCAGAGCAAAGTAGTTCACCTGTTTAAATTAATTTACCCCCGAATGCTGTTTGTGGCTCCCACAGCTGCAGGGCACCCCTGCACTGTAACCTTCAGTCTCTGCACTGCACCTGCCTATATCCAACACCTTGGGCGACCCTGACCCTAAAGATTTAACCCAAATTGCAAGGGCAAAGGGGGCAATTTCGCCCTTAGCAGAAACATCTGGAATTCATCAAGCATTCATGCCAGCAGTCCCCTCGCACACTTAGCCCAAAGTGCTACACGTGAGCATGGAGTTAGGGACCAAAAAAAAGCACCTAAACTTCAGCTTAATTTTAAGTTAACTTTGTGTCAAATATTGTGCCAAGGAGGGGTGAGTGCTTGCATGCCCTGCTAATAAAAACCATGTGTGTGCCAGCAGTCAGATGGGCCCATGACTTTCTTATTTTTCTGGCCTCTTGTCAGTCATGTGTTCCTCCCTCTGCAAATTCCCCAGTGGCAAAGCCAGCACCCAAAACACACACACATCCTCCAGCCACTTATTTATGGTGCTAAGGCTCTAAATTGGTACTTCGTAAATCTCCTTTGCAAGGGAGCTGGTTTAGCATTGCCAATATCATAATGCAGCCTAATCATTTATCAGTTCCCCCCTTCACACTATTATTCCTAGTCTAACAGCTTCGGGTTTTGGCACTGAATACTAATGCCATGGGCTCATCAGTATGCTGGAGGGCTGCGCATGCATCTCAGCCACACACACTGATAGCATGAAATCTATGGAGGGAGTAATGAAAATTCACACGCAGCTCCATAGCTCCATTAGCATACTGCACAGCCTCTTACCTATCGCTGGCATAAATTGCTGGCCCCAGATGTCCCACATATTTGGCCCTGCTACACTCATCACCACAGACACAGCCAAGTCTCCTTTGTGAAATGCAAGTGAGCTGCCCAGGAAAAAGATGTCCTTCCCAAACTGGCTGTACCTTTGCTGTTTTTTATGCAAACCTTTAACTTACACGGTTTCTGCTGCTGTAGCACTGAAAGTGTGACCTTGAGCAAAAATGCTTTGCTGTTCTGAAGGGACCTAGCAAGCTCCTGAAAGCACAGAAAGCCACAGAGGGAACTGTGGGAGATCTGTAGCTCTCAGGAGATGTGGATGAGATACAAAGCAAGGCAGCAACTATGTCTGAATCAGTGGGATCCACCACTCACTCCTCCAAGAATGGCATTTGTCTCCATTGCATGTTTTTTATTTCTGTGTTGCCATTCCTTGTGGTATCTCCAGCAAAAGGGCTGTGCTGTGGATGGGGCAGAAGGTGACACCAATTAGGGTGTCAGATCTAGCCTGGAGCTCTGGGGTTGGCAGGTTGGAGAGGCAGCCTTGGGTCTGTAAGAAAGGACACTTGCAAGTCCAATTCCAAGTGAGAAAATCTGGGAGGGAAACAAAGTCCTTGAGAGGGGAAAAGATGTGCCTAAAATCACCCAGCAAGGCAGCGGCAGCACCGAGAACAGGTCCAGCTCCCAGTCCTGGGCTCAGCACCCTCCTAACCTTCACGCTTCACCTCTCATTTCAAGGGCAGTCAGAAAAGAAACCAAATGTGTGTTGGTGTCAGAAATGAAACACATGAGACCAGTTAGCCTTCTCCTTATTATATTGCTCTGTAATAAGGGTCTGCTCCAGAGTCAGGGCTCTCTCTTTTCATCCATCTAGACAATGTACCCACTGTTATTCCCTCTGACTCCCGAGTTGCATGACCCAACGATGAAAAATGGTTCTGATTCATTTACATTAAAGATGTGGATATTTTAAGGAGCATAGAAGACCTTCTCTCATGATTGTTAAATGTCCGCAGTGAAGCACACAGAATATAAGCCACTGGGTCATGAAATTTAGCATTTCTTTCATTCTTATCTCCACTTTCCAGCTTGCCAGAACACTGCAAGCCATCATATTGATATATAAGCAGTAAAATCTCCCTCACAGAATGGAGAAAAATATTCACCTTTAAACAATATTGGCCTTTGCCAGTGAAATGCACTGCTACAACTGCAGGACACACAAGACAGGTTATTACAAATGTTAAATACGAGCAACCAAAGGCTAACAAGAAAGCACAACCACAAGCATCATCTCAATAATTTGCAGCAAACTGTGTGCTGCCATAGGGAAGTGAATGGAGCAGGCACGTGGATGCAGAGATCTAAGTTTTCCGGGCAAGCTGAAATAAAATCAAATAGGAGGCATAAAACAGGTTGTTCTGCTACCAGACTTCAGACTCAGTTCCTCAATTAGCTTTCTGATGAAGCATTGCCTTTACTTTGAACCCACTCCTGGGGGAACCAGCATACAACTGATGTATTTGATGTGCAGACTGCTCTCACGTGCTAGAAATGCCTATTCACACACAGGGCACATCAGAGGAAAATAATTACAATCTCAGCCCCCTGCTCCCATCCTGCCAGCACTCTCCTGCCTATCATTCACTGTGCAAAGCACTTGCCACACTTTTCCTGCAATAAGTACAAGTGTAGTGTGGACTGAGGGATTGCTCCCCTCCAACCCACATGCTTATCCCACAGAAAACAGCAAAAACAGGCATCTGGTCTTGAAAATCAATGGTAGGCACTGACATGCCCTTCGGGACATGTTTCCGGCTGGTGGCAGAGCCAGCGGCTGCAGGAGGCACAGCACATCACAGCAGCCCAGGGAGCTGCCCCCAGCCTGGGACATAAGGGACCTCAGGGACCCATTACCAAGACCTATTAGATATAATATCCATTCACGGAGTGATCAGTCATGTATTCTGCCAGCCATCACATACTGCAGTCTATTTTTATAAATTAGCCTCTATTTCCCCTTTTGTAAGGGAAGAGGAAGAGGTGAAGAGTCCCTAGCCCATTCCCACAACTCAGAGGAGAAATCCTATATTATTAATACGGTAATCTGTCATGCTGCCTGCTCTGCAAGAAATGCACTCCTTTTAACACAGAAATCCATCCCTTCCTATGGAAAGGAAACAAATGTAATCACTACTAAGTATCACTAGTCCTTCTTGGCTTTTTTATCTGGGGCCCTGCACATCTTGATATCCTTCATGGATTTTCAGTGCTGACCAAAAGTTCAACTCACTGCAAGTGAAATTTCTGGAGGAAGCAGGGAGTGTCCCATCTGAAAGCTATAAAGAGCTCCATGAAAAACAACAGAAAACATACGTCTGCAACAGATTTATTTGTTGGATTAAGAAAGTCTTCTCTAAAGTTGCATTTTACGTCCCAAACTCAGGAAAGCATACCCAATCAGGCTATCACTCAAACACATGATTAATTTTAGAGCAGACATGCCAAACACACGGTCTGTTGGCCAGACCCAACCTGCACAATACATTCGCCATGCGCTCTGCGTCATATTCAGATTCTCCAGAACTATATTTGCATCCTATAAATCATTGTTCTTGTATTCCTGATGCAACCAGTGCAGCAGCATCTGTCTGGCTGTGTGGATGACCAGCAATGACTCTAAAGGGCAAATACCAAAGACCGCTTCCTTCAGATGGAAGCAAGTAGTCATTCTTCCCATGCTATGCAGTGAATCTAAATCAGCTCTGCCAAATTCCTTTTTTGCCTCTGGTTATCCTCTCCAGACCTGCATCCTTTGGATCTCAAAGGGGGGATCTTGCTCATAC